>CP053462.1:16461471-16744780 GCA_022644695.1 Cenchrus purpureus
AAATCTACCTATACTAATGAATGGCACTGCCAAAGCCGCACCTTAGGAGATCTCGATAATAAGAATAGGGTGAACAATTGCCTTTTTGGGGGTGGGGGCAATTGCCAATTGGACGTGATGAGGAGAAGCTGGGGAGACAGAGGTGTAAGTATGGTGAAACTTGAAAGTGTGACATGAAGTAGCATTGAAACACTAACATTTTGTTAGGCTAGGAGTCATGTATGGATGGTGAAGCACATGGCTCACCTCTGGGATACTAAGGCATTGCATCTACACTACTACTAGGGAAGGAGGCTTTCGTCCTGTAGTATTTTTACATTAGTACCGGTTTTTTTGCGCCCGATACTAATGTGAACAAGAACCGGTACTAATGTGATGTGCGAAGAGAGAGCCCCGCTGAACCCTCACGTGACCCATTAATACCGGTTTGTAATACGCATGGTACTAATGTGTCACATTAGTACCGTGCATAATATAGTCCGTATTAATGTGAGGTGAGCATTATACGAGAGCAAATACCACCCGGTACTCATATGAGAACATTAATACGGTGTGTTGTTTTGCCCTACTACTCTCGCACCCCTCGACCTTCGATTTTTCTAAGTCCCGCGGCCTTCTCCCCCTTTATTTCTCGATGTGCCTGCTAAAATTTCCTCTTCCTCCTCATTCTATCTCTTTCTTCTTCCTCACCTTTTTTCTTCTTTCTCCGTGGATTGGATCGGCCGGGACGGAGGGAAGCGGTGGCGCTCGCTGGCCGCTGCGGCCAACCTCGTCACGCTGGCCGGCCGTGACGTGAATCGCCCAAAATAAATCCGAATTATCACCTAAGCCCATCCACTTGGCTCATAGCGATAACCGTGATGTATTTTGTCACCTCTGCCGGGTCATGCCCGTGAATCACTTACAGGATCGAGAATATGCGCTAAACCCACTCGGCGTGACCGAGTACAAGTTCGATATTACATGAAAGTCCACAAGTGCATATTATTACAAACCAGGTTTTTCATACAAAAAAAAGTTAAGGTGATGCGAGTTTAAACAATGAAAATAAAACTAGCGCGTGATACACATGGGAGGCCATCCAAGCATATCATTCCTCATCATCATTCTCCCATTCAATCTCCCAACCATCCGAATAGTACCAGCCGATGGGGTTACCGAAACCACAATTAAGCAAGGTCGAGTATGCTAATACTCAAGAAGACCTGACCGACAAAATAAAAGTACAACTAGACATGCAAGACTTTTTGACGGGTAAGTTCGTTTTGCCAAAAGCAACTAAGAGTTGATCCTTACTTTCCATTTTTAGCTCAAGTTCTAGTATGTTAACCATTCTAGGTAAGCACCTAACTAAACAAGTATGTTTGAGCAAACAATATTAATCAGCAAAGAATATTAATCCAACTGCTCCATAAATAATCATGGGTAGCAGGTGGTCAATCCGACTCGAACGGCATTTATATCCTTGCAAGGTAAACCCAAGATACACAAGAAGGTAGACCCCAAAGAATCCAAAGAAAACAAATGTGGGGTCTACTACCCGACCAAAGTGTTCCGTCACTCCCTAGATTAGGGACAGATGCCAGCCCTAAGTACAAGGTTACCGAACGCCTCACACGCACGCCAGACTCACACTTGCACTACCGGAATCAAACCGGGAGATGCATCTCAAGATTAGTAGCGATAAAGTCCCGACTGTTAATTAGGTACTAGGCTTACCGGCCTCATTCCCGACAAGCACTTGGTACGCTCAATAGCTTAAATCAACACCATGCTACTCGGTTGAGACCGAACCCATTACTCTTACCACATGAGCGAGTCAATTTATCCAACTTATGATTCCAACATAAGCATCCTATATCTCGCGAGCAATGAGTCATTACTCGACTTGTACCATATCCTTAGAGCATGGCACTAGCGTCCTATCATACTAGTAAAGAGCATAGGAATCCTAAGGATCATGCATCTAGGTTTCAAAACAACTCCGAAACTTAAATGCACAAGTAAAGCATATATCGAAAATAAAGTATGAATTTAGAAAAGGGTTAGATGCAACTTCGGTGCTTGCCTTCTTCTAACTCCACACTAGCCTTGGGCTCTTCTGAACTTTGGTCTAGGTCTTGAGGCACGACAGTGTGATTCACCTCTCCACTAGTTGATCCCTCCTCCTCCGAGTGAGCGTCGTCCCATCGGGTGGGTAAATCTACACGCTCATGCATATGCATTAGTTTATGGTGAAGGTGGGATTACCACCAAACCCAACTCTTGTTGGCCACATTCATCTAAACAACTAAGAAAATTCAAAAAAGTAGTGGGTGTGATGAGGGTGAACTAACCACTAGTTTGATGGGGATTGTGTGCACATTTAAATAAATTAGCCTACAAAACTTCATTAAGAGTAGGGGGTGAGTGATGGTGAACTAGTTATGACTTTGATGGTGATTGTGTACATATTTAAGCAAATTAAATTAACAAACTTCACCAATCAGTAGGGGGTGTGTTTAAAATTATTTCAAACAGAACTAAACATAAACACCTTCATTAAACTTAAATAATAAATATACATCTATTTATTCCATTTTTAACTAGCCATTCATCCATAATTCATGAGAATCATCTATAAAAAGCATCAAGCTTAATCTAACATAAAACTTCCAAAATCATAACTATAAATCTACATTAAAGAAACATGTGTGAAATTTGGTCACAGATCTGAACATGGCTCACAGAACAACATATCCAAATTTCACATTCATTGCATGAGTACATTTTGAATTACAATAAAAGTACCTCAAACTGAGTTTGAATTTACATTTCAAAACTATTCAGAAAACCCTATACAACTTTTCTAGAAGTTGTAGATCTGCTCACAAAGAATCCAAAACAATTGATTTACATTTTCTCTGAATTTTCTACGATTTTTAACGTATTTACAAAGTTTCAGCTAAAACCCTAAACAAAACTTTACAACAGCCCTTGGATTATTTTTGGAAATTATGAATTAGTCCTTAGTTTGTGGTTTAGACCTCAGAAGAATCAAATCGATTCAAATCGGTCCCCGCCGGTGAGGAGGAGCTCGCCGGCGGCGGTTGATCGCCGGAATTGGTTGGGAAGTCGCCTGGGGCCAATACGCACCTGTGGGGGTGGTTTGCGCAGGTGTGCCGGGCGGCGCTGTCTTGCCAGTGCCGCATGCCTTCGCGCCCGCGCGCGCCGTTATCGCCGGCGGCCCGGGCGGACGAGCTGCAGCGCTGTGGTGTTGAGGAGGTCCAAGCGGAGCTATAAGAGGAGATGGAGGTGACGCGGCGGACGGAGGAGAAGAAACGGTGGTGGCGGCGGCTATGGCGGGCTACGGCCGGAACAGAGAGGACGGCAGAGCGTTCTGTGGCTTCACGTTTTCGCAAAAGGGACGACGACTCAACGCGACCGTGCGAGGGGTATTGCGGCGCGTTGATGACAGGAGGACGGCCAGTTGGCAGGCTGCATGCGCAGGGCGCGCGCAGCACGCGCATGCCAGATGGCCGAGCGGCTCCGCCGCCAGTGCGCTGCGCCCGGCGCGCGCATGGGTCGGAGAGTGGGCGGAGCGAGCCAGACGCAGGTGTCCATAGCGGGGTCCCCACGCCGTCCGTCACGGAGGATTTCTCGGACGCCACGTGGATGTGACGGACCGCACGTGCGCGCCGGTGGTGCGACGGGACGCCGATCAATTTCTAATGTATAACTTCCAAAAGTGGCAACTAACTCAAAATCTTCCAAAATAAAAAGTTGTAGAGGAGCTATAGAACTACAACTTTCCCAAAGGCGACCTATGTTTTGGTGAATAGATGGTGGAAAACTCGATGAACTTGTTGTAAATCTCGCGGTTTATTATTGACAAGGCGTTGCTCAACTCAATTTGCCGAACTTCCACTCAAAATTTGAATATCCACAAATTATGAAAATGTGTTCTAAATAAGGAAAACTTTTATATTTGCCGATTTTGAACTTCTATAATGAAATTTGGAGAACGCAGCAAGAAAACCAAATCGCCTTTTGGAGCTCTAGGGTTTGACCATAATTAGTGAGTTTGACCAAGGGTTTATGCAAATGTGATCACCATCATGCTGAACATGCTTAGGAACCAATTAATCTTGATTAACATGGAGAACGGCCGACTGGCGGCGGCGGCCCCTGCTTAGGGGCCCCTGCGGGAGGCGGCAGGCGGCCTTGGGGGGTAGAGGACGGCCTGGCGCGGCGCCGGCAGTTCGGCCAGCGGCCGTGGTCGTCGCAGGGCACGCGGATCCATGGGGCGGGTTGACTGGCGGCAGATTCTTGATGCCCAGATATTTTTTTTCTCACTTCTTTTGCCCAGATTCTTGAAGTATTGTTCTTGTGATTCTTGATCTGCTTGTTGTAAGATCTATGATTATTAATATATGATTGAGTGTGTAATCGTGATATGTGTGAATGTATAATCGTGGATCCATGATTCTTGATACATTTGTAGTGTCTTGTGTTAAGTTGAGATGAGATGAGATGAGATGAATTTGTGATTTGTGTTATGAATGAGATGAAAAGAAAGAAAAGAAAAGACAAATAAAAAAGAAAAGAAAAAAGGGGAAAAAGAGTGCATCGCGGTGCCTCACATTTGTACCGGGTGGGAAGACCACCCGGTACTAATGTTCATATTAATACCGGTTCTGGTCCCGGTACTAATGTGACTTCACATTAGTACTGATTGAACAATATCGGTTTGGAAACCGGTACTAAAAAGGGTTCTCAACCGGATGTGTGTTTCCCTAGTAGTGCTAGCTAGCTTCTTGTTGTACTCATTGCAGGTTACACTAGATATTACACCTCCGATCAGGTATCATGTAAGTCCATCTAAACTTTGAAACCTCGGTCTTAAAGAAGAAAGTCTTTTGGACTTCAGCAACGATAGACATTGCAGATGAAACATGCCATTTCTGAGTCGTTCAAATTCTTTATTTGAAGGAGAAGAAACATATTCTTGTGGATGAACATGGAATGGTCTGAGTCGCTCAGAAAGAAGAAATATTTCCATGCATTCCAAAATGAACTTATTAGAAGTGGAATTTCATACGAAATTCATAAATGAGAAGAGAGCTACAGGGACCATGAGCTGCAGGACAATTGATAAACTTACACCAAGTGACAACCATATCCGACCATATGATGGCTTTACAATTCCAAATGGAGTGTCAACCTGATCTCATGAGAATCAAGCGCATGCCACAAGCCTAAATTAAGAACCTAGCTTATGCCAGGTGGTTGATAGCGTCTTAATTAACACAACAGGGTGGCTAAAAACTTTCTTGAAGATATTCCAGGATTTGTCGTCGATCGTCAAAATCTTCTCCATGTTCATGTTGGGTGTTGCTGTCGTTTCCTAGATCTGACTCGTCTGGTTGTGTCTAACTTCCCAATGCCACACATTCCAAAGTGTTCACGTGATCAACATGTGTATGTAGGGGTATAAATTAGAAAAGTACTGGTGTGGATGATGAAGTCTCCACAGAGAGACGAACCTGGCCGTAGCCAATGTCGTCTGCTTGGACAGCCCACGCGCCCACCCGAGGCCATGCCCGGCCCACCGTTCCCATGCCTGCACAAGTGCACCATGTCCGAGCAGCGGCGGCCTTCCGGACCGAGTGATCCTTTGTTGGCCGAGCATAGCCCAAATGTTGCCATCTTTGATTCCTGGATGCCAGTTGCCACGCATTCCAAACAGTTCATGCGTTGATCACACAGATCAAGCTACTAGGTGCATGGTGCTTTGTCTTTTGGATTTGGATCCGCCTTTTGAAAGCGGCGGTAAAGATCACGGCTGGAGTGGAAGGCCTTCACAAAGCAAAATCTTGGCCACAAGGAGAAAGATGAACATGGTAGGCACTGATGAGTGAGAAGAACACGGAATGCAGGATGCATAAATAGCACGGAAATATGGCATGCATTGAATATAAACATTATTATGTTAGGCTACGAGTCATATTGCAGCACACATGGCAAAAAGTTCAGGAGCAGGTCAGGCTCACGAGTAATTCACCATAGGTCCTGCTCATGGCTGGCTGTACTGATCATCTTCTCTCTCTCTCTCTCTCTCTCTCTACACACACACACAACGACAAAGTTAAGTTCTTTGCCTCAACTTTTTTCTGACAATGAAAACACTTTAGCATTCCAATAAATCTACAATATAATCAGGGTCACACATTTCAATAGCACTTGTTATGATCATGAACTTCTCATGTCAATAAGGCCAGCAGACATTATCACAATGAATAACAATTAGTGTTCCAATAAAAGTTAAGAACTTCTCATGGCTACAACGTGTAGGTGCATTTAAACGAAATATTAAATTGTTATCGGGAATTGAATTTTCAAGATATGCTTAAATGAATAGATACAAGAGAGAGGTACGGTTATACAAGACTTCAATTGGTGTTTCTTTAAAACTCCTCCATTTGAATTATAGTGTTTAGTTTGTTTTGTTAGGACTTAGTACACATCTTTAACCAAATAGTTACTCTATTACATAATATATTTTTTATTATACAAAATTGATATTGTTGAACATTCATATTCAAAATAGTTACTTATGATTGTAAGTTTGTGTCTTTTATAGAATAACTACGTCCTCGAGCTCGAGGTCTGAATTTTTTCATAATAGTACTCCTACTGACTTCGGCTTTAGTGATGAATAAACTCGCTTTGTCGAAATCCCTATAATGAGTAGCATTTGCTGCTGCCGAATAAACCAACTTTAAGATGGGATAAGACGCTCGATAAGGCATGAGGTTCAGTATCATAACGGTTTCCTCGTGAAATTTGGGCAATATGTATCCCGCCGGTATGGCTCGTAGTCAATCTCTGGAGGATATGGAGGATCATAGGCTAGGTAACCTTTTAACTATTTTATTATAAAGCTTCAAATAACCAGGTCTCTTCATCCTTATCGGGCACTCCCACAAGAGACAATTCTTTTAGCCTCTAAGAGACAACAAGAAGAGACTAACCAGGACCTTGAGATAACAGCCCATAGGGTAGCCCTGACAGAGCAAAAATATAAGGTCGAAATACCAGAGTTCTTTCTTTGCTTCCAAGAACATAGATTCCTTCTTCAATCCAGGTCATGACCGAGGGCGGGTATCTCACTGCATATCTAGAGCCCAGCATCCCTCCTGGTAACAAAATATCAGTGGAGTAATTGTTAGTCAATGTCTTTTCTTATGAAACAAAATAAATTTGTAAAAATAAATTGGGTACAACATAAGAGAGTCTCTATTCCCCATTCATAATCTTATAATCAACTCTAACAGTAATTTACCCCATACACGAAGCCATGTCTCTGTCCGCACGAGGAAGTCAACGTTGATGAGCATGCCGTAGGCTGCAATAAGGTCCAGAGATGAACTCCTTGAGTAGGAGGTAGGAGCCTGCTTGCCGGTGAAGAGTTCAACAATTTGATGATGATCTCCCTCGGGTGGGCTTCTTCTCGTTGTGTCTGGCGATGAGGTAGCTTTTAGCCATCCCACACCCATGTAAAGAAACAGCATGCCCGACGTGGTCAACTAGTGTGGCAGGCCATTTCCCATTTGCGCCTCAAAAAAGGCTGGACGCTTACGTACCACGCGCACGCACGACACAAATATAAATGCCTCCAAGAAAGAGTCAAGGAACAGCTGTGTATGATTGCCCAATGCCACTCATTCCAAAGGAGTTCCTTAATTTGTTCATCACACAGATCACCCATATGCTCTAGTATGTGCATCCAACCAGTCGAAATTTCCGGCGCCAAGAATGCATGACCAAAGCCGCTGGAATCTCAAAACAAGAAGGGATGAACAATATTTTCCACTAAGAGAAGGGATGAACATTTTGACAATTTATATATATGGTGGAAGTGTGACATGTGTAGTGAGCATTGACATTTTGTTAGGCTATGTAGTCACGGTGCAGCACATGGATGCAAAAAATTTTCAGCAGCAGGTCTGCCTCACCCACTGGATGATAGTACCACCTCCTTCCACAAATATATGACGTTGGTAAATGATCTAACGAACGTCATGTATTGGAGAACGGAGGGAGTACTCCGTAGTAATTAACTCACAATAGATAGCTGGTTAGCTGCAATCGTGACACTTGATGTTGCATACTCCAAGATACCTGGGTCCGTCTTACTAGCCTCTCTCGCAGACATGTGGACCCATTAAGGATCAGGCTCTTGTATAGTAATTTCTGTAATGACCCGGGTTTTCGTGAGGAAAACCCGACTCCATGTACCCTTGTGATAGTCCCCGGATCGAGCTATCACGCATGTAACTCATTACAAGATAATATCATTTCCATACAACGAAATCAGAGAGTATTTACATCTGAATACAACTCGTATACGGTTTTAGTACAAGCCCCTTGGGCTAAACGACAAGTAGAAACCCTCAAGCGGTAGCTAAGGCTTCAAGTCTTCATCCTCGATCTTCACCACAGGCATCCTTGAGCGAAGCAACGCAACCTTCCTCCATGGATTCTTCATAAATGGACTTTCGCCCAAGTCCAATCAGACACTCACAAACTATCCCTAAGGAATGGGATAGGTTCACATCACCAACCGTATGCAAGCTTTTAAGTGGCCTAAAGCTAAAGGTATAAAAGTAGTCAAGGAGTAGGCTCGGTTTTTCCTATGCAGCAAGAAAGCAAAATAATAAATCTCCATACCCCACCAATACAAAGTCTCTCATCCTCAATCGGATACACCGGTCACCTAGACCTCCGTCTCTAAGTCCTATCTCCATCTAGGGTCGGTGCGAACTCCCACCCTCGCACCTCAATGATTGCACCCGGATCCGCGAGGCGAGGGAGCAACTCTCCTCTTCCGAATGCAACCACGGCTCACCACACTCAATCCTATAAGGAGGTAGAAATCCCGTGTGGCCACACGGGAGCGCCAAAAGGAAGGGACTTCACCTTATACCCTCTCATCGATACCCTCTATCCCGCTAGCGGTATGGAATCGCTTGACTTAGGGTCGAACGGCTATCTCCACTCTCGGCGAGGTGGTGTAATGAAAGTCCCGTGCAACAAAGCGACCCACTCGGTTTCGACATCGGAGCGAGCTCGTCCTCCAAGTCTTCACAAAAACCCCAACACTGCTCCTAAAACCGTGTACCCGCCATAGGTACCAAATGGGAATCGCCGAGAAGACGAACCCCGGCCCCGATCTCGGATCGTTGTCTTGAGCTCACCCCGCCAAGTCACCCAAAACACCTTCTCTGCCGCTTTTTCCCCACACACGCCAAGAATCTAACCACATATCCCAAACACATGCATAGCGAAGCTCACAGATATACACACGCATATATATAGTAGTAGTGGTAGGGCAATCAAGGCGATGTGGTAAATAAAGAAGGCAATCGCAAGGTTCAACATATCCATCATCATGCAAAAAGTAAAGCGATAGCAACTAATTAGCAATGCCTAATAGGAGTTCAAAGTACGGGCGTGAACACCGTGTGCAAGTAGTCGTCAGAAGTTTCGTGGCCGCATTTGATCTTCTGCACGCCTCTCCTCGCTCCGAGAAAGCCTAGATTCGCAAATATAAATAAATAATCTGAGCTAAAGCAAATAAACTCCAAAGAGAAGTAATAAAGAACCAAATAACTCCAAAAGCTAATCTATCGAGTGCTTCATCATTTTAGAAGAATAAAGAAATTGATTTCATATTTTCTAAGCTAGAATCAATTTATTATTGATTTTCAAATAAAGAAATATTTTATGAATTTAATTTAATTACGATAGCACGAAAACATAAGTCGCCAGTTAGAGATCATAGACTAGGTCCGAGGTTGGTTTGCAAGCACAGCTTGACTTAGTCAACGATCATTGTTGACCAAGTCAAAGGGAAAGGTCAAAGATCAACCGGACCCCACAAGTCATCTGCCCCGTATGCCGAGATGGGACCAAAGTTGGATAGTTAGCGGTGTCACAGGTTAGTGGGTGCTAGTGGTAAGCTCGTGGGCCCCCTTTGGTCAGATTAGAGATCGTGCGGGATGGATATGAAAGGATCTAGAGGTCGACTAGAGGGGTGAATAGTCACTCCGAAAAATCACAACTTAAAACAAATTATCGGACCAAAGTCCGAGTCTCCGGATATTTTCCTGGATACTCGGAAGTCCGAGTATCCGGGAAAATGTCCGGATTGTCCGGGCTTTTGAGGAGACGACTAAATCAACTGCAATCAAACTTGGCCAAACTCAAATCGTGAATATAGGATATGCATACAGAGATACAAGCCTGTTCCACCACTTAGAAACAGAGGAACCTCACCACGGAGTAGATCGGCCACAAACCCTAGAAATGTACTCAAGAGGATTTCAAGCATACAACAAGAGCAACAAGCACAAGAGACACAAGGGATTTGTTATGGAGTTCAAGCTCACACCTTGAGCTCTACGCTGCTGAGGAACCCACAAAGGGTGGACCTTTACACCTAGGTCACTTTCCTCCCCTAGCGACCACAAAGATCGAGCTAGGGTTACTTACTCAATCACGGTAATACAAACTTCCTTGGGCAGCCACAATCCTTTGATGCTCCAAGGCAACGCTTAATCGGCTAGGAGCTCAAAGCTCCAAGAGTAACAAACACGAGATTGCCAACTGCTTAAGAACGAGGTGCTCTAGAGATGGGAAATCAGCTCACTAGCACTCCAAGTTCTTGCTCAATCCTCCTTTAATCCCCAACAAATCTCACCAAACCAAGGCCAAGGGGAGTAAAGAGGAGAGGAATGTGTTCGAGTGTTGCAGTTCGAAATGGGCAAGAGAGAGGGAGTGGATAGGGTTGAGGGGCATAAATACCTCCTCACCCGAAAAGAGTCGTTACAGACTCTAAGACCCGGAGTATCCGGACTAGGCCCGGAGACTCCGGGAAGTCCGGACTGTCCGATAAACCCGGAGTGTCCGGCCTTCCAGAGTTAGCACACTTAAGGATACCTCTTGATCGTGCGCAAGGTGTCTCTCATAGGATTTTGGTTAGTCATCTAGAGCACCTTTTCAACTCTTGGAAGATACAATCCATGTCCTCTTAATAGTACGGCATTCCTAGGACTCAAATTCAAAATATAAAATAAATAAACCTCCAAGGAATCCTTCTTTAGCATCACTTCCTTTTATATAGCAATGAAGCGCTTAGATGCCATCTTAGAATTTTAGTACCGCTCATATACTCAATACATCATTAGTAGCTTAATGGTCCGTCATTAAATCACCAAAACCCACTTAGGGGGCCAAGATACTCTTCAATCTCCCCCTTTTTGGTGATTGATGACAACACCTTTAAGCTTTTAAAAGAGAGAGAAATAAATTCAGTAAAGAGCTTTTGATCTATCTTGCAACGCACCCCCTTAATTTGTGCATATGGAGTTTGAATCTCAAAGGTGCTTTAAGCACCAAATTTTGCACAAGAGAGAGAAGCATGAGAGTGTGACAAGATGATCAACAGTAGTGCTTGTGTTTGTGCAAACAAGATATATGTGATGCGATGATAGTTTATACACTCAATGAAGGATAAAAGGTGTAGTGGTGTCAAGTTCTGAGTGTCCGGATCTATCCTGAGAATCCGGAAACCCGGAGAGTCCGGAGAAAAATCCGGAGTATCCGGACTTTGAAGCCTCAGCAGAAATCAATTCATCACAGAAAATTTTCAAACTATCAAACGCATCCTTAGACAAATAAAATGCAACCTAGGTATCTAGCATCACAAGCACACAATCAAATAGTCTCAAGCTCACATCACATAGTCTCACACATAAAAGTTATTACAGACCATAGTTCTCAAATTCTCCAAGTCTTAAACATGAAACTTAAAGATACTCACTCCCCCTTTGGCATCAAGCGCCAAAAAGGAAGTGTTGGAGCAGCAGCAGCAGTGATCACTCGTCGCCGTCGTCGTCGTCTTCTTCTTCTTCTTCATTGTTGTCCTCCTCCTCCTCTTCTTCTTCTCCTTCTTCCTCTTCCTCTTGCTCTTCTTCCTCTTGTGTAGCGGCAGGCATCATGGGCATCCCACTCGCAAATAGGTCATCAAACTCGAGGGAGCTCGTGATAAGTGTCCGTAGGAAGCCCAAGATGAGACTTGATCTCAATGATGTCACGACGGTTTTCATTAGTCTCGGTGACGATGCGCTTGCACATGGAGAAGATGCTCTTGAATGCCCTCTTTACCATGGAGCCCTTAACCTTGCGAGAAGATTTAGATGAGTGTGAAGGGCGAGGAAGGCTCATCATCATGGCGAGGGGCAGCACTCGAGGATCCGGCAAATCTTGTGCTCTTCTTCATGGGGGTTCTCTTGTCTCTAGCACGAAGATGCCTAAGGAGTTCATGAGTGACATCCTTTGAAATTGGGTATGACCCTCTCAATCATATGATGTATGGAGCATATGGGAGATGCTTCATGGGGTCACACATAGCACGGCGAAGTTCATTCCAAATGAAGTCAAAGATGCAAAAGCCTTCTTCTTGGGGCCACACGGTTGAGGAGATTGATGGCATAGTGCCTAAGAGCTGATATCTCCCATCTTTGGATCAATGGTGGCACAAAACTGATTGAAATAGTAATAGTAGGGAATGAGATTGTCAGCTTTTCCCTCATGAGCAAGAAAGGCGGAGGGGAACATATATGCCATGTCCTTGGGCTTGTACTTGTCTTCATTATGGATTGGAGTGTGAGCTCATCCTTTGAGCCAAGACCAAGCAAGCGAGAGAAGGTCATGTAGTCAATGGTGTGCCTTGAGTGGTCCAAGTGATAGTGTTTTGATGAGAGTTATAGAAGTAGGAGCAATGGAATTGAGCAAGAATCTCTATTCCATCCATATCGAAAGCCCATGATCTCATATAGTCCAAGTTCCTTGCACCTATCAATGACGGCATCAAAGGTGGGATTCTCCAACTTCTCATAGTATGCCCAATCAATGTACTTCATCTCCACAATTGGTGACTTGTTCTTTGCCTTCATTTATGGACTCCTTATCACTGCCTCGATAGAAGTCCCTATGGAAGTCACACCAAAACCTCGACTCAAGTACCTCACTAGAGATATACATGTAACATCCTCCCTTTGTTCTCTCGACTGCAAGGGCATTCCTAGTATAGTCTCTCACCATTTGTTGGGCAAACCCTTACAGCCCTGTGGTCCCTTAGGTTGATAGGAGTAGTCACCACCTCACATTTGATGGAAAAGTCACGGTGAGATGGGGTGGAGTTCGGGACAGATTTGGGAGTAGGAGGGACTTCTTTGGCATGGATGGACGAGGCACGTAGAACGGAGATGTAGGGGCCTCACGGGGTTTCCTTGATGGTCGAGTGGACCTTTCCGTGACGCCTAGGAGCAACTCTATATTGACGTTCTTCTTCCTCCTCCTCCTCTTCCTCACCAACAACTTGCTGTTCTTCCTCTTCTTCAATCTCTTGCTCGGTGTAGACAGGGCACGAGCACGAGTGGATCCGAGAGGAGCCAAGTCCCAAAGTCTCATGCACTACCCCAAAGTTTGAGGATCGTGCCTAGCCTTTGTCCTCCTTTGGGTGGCCGGCTCGTCTTGCTTGTACTTCTTCCTCATGATCTGGAGATGAGTAGCAAGGAGTACATAAGAATTCATCCAAGGAAAAGGTGTGTGACACGGTGATTTGGAGTTTCACAGAAAATCCGAGTCTCCGGGAAAATTCCCGGACAGTCCGGGAAGTCCGGAGTGTCCGGAAAAAGTCCGGAGTCTCCGGGTTTTCCTGGCGAAACCCTAAATCACAATGCCTCACAAATCCACCACAGGAAACTCAAGATATTGCAGATCCACTACTTCTAGAGTCTAAGAACATTCCTATCCAAGAGATTTCGCAAGATATGTCCTAGAAAAGGAGATCGGGCAAAGGAGCCTTTGAATACCTTAGGGAAGAGAGGGAGAAGTTCTTCAAATCTTCAAAACGAGGGCAGCACCTTGCTTTCCACACCTTGGAGGCTTCAAACCCTCACACTCTCAAGATTTGAGAGGTGGAAACCCTAGGTTCTATGGAGGAACCAGGAGAGCAGGGAGGAGACGGAGAGGAGGGAGTAAAACGGTCCACGCAGAAAAGGTGAAGACTAGGGTTTTAACTGCGGTAAAAACGCTTTATAGGAGTTAAGGTCCGAGTATCCGGCTGAACCCCGACTCTCCGGAAACCGAGTATCCGGGAAGCCCGAGTCTCCGGCCCCCGAGACTGGGCAACAGATTTTCAAGGAATTGAGATTGAGAAGGATAAAGATGATTATGAGTGAAACTAATGTGAGCTAGAGAGGTTCCAACACTTGATACTAGCCACAAACATACAATGAGAACAATAGTTCAAGTGTTGTACCTAGAGAAAATCCAAATATTTTTCAATGCAAATCCACACCAAATTTTTCAAATTCTTTTCTTTTGTAAAGATCTAGCCTAAGTCAATCAAACATGTGCATGATCTCAAGCCAAGTTACGAGAATCCAAGATATTTAATTCACCTCAAAGCACAAAACCTTAGTTCATCAAGAGGCTTTGTGAAGATATCGCTAGTTGCTTTCGATGCTCACATGACTTAAAGCAATATCTCCTTTGGCTTCGTGGTCTCTCAAGAAATGGTGTCTTATGTCTATGTGCTTTGTTCTTGAGTGGTTTACGGGGTTGTTCGCTAGCTTGATGGCACTCTCATTGTCACACAAGAGTGGCACCTTGCTAAACGTACAACCAAAGTCCCTCAAAGTGAACCTCATCCAAAGTAGTTGAGCACAACAAGCACCGCTGCAACATAACTCGGCCTCGGTGGATAAGGCAACGGAATTTTGTTTCTTGAACTCAAGACACCAAGGACCTTCCAAGGAATTGGCAAGTCCCGATGTACTTTTATATCTACCTTGCAACCGCATATAGTCCGAATCGAATAGCCAAGTAGATTGAAAGTGGAGCCCTTTGGGTACCATAAACCAAGGTTAGGAGTGTGTACTAAATACCTAAAGATTCTCTTAACAGCCAAGAGATGATATTCCTTAGGATTGGCTTGAAACCTTGCACACATGCACACACTAAGCATAATATGCCTAGATGCACAAAGGTAAAGCAAAGATCCAATCATGGAGCGATATACCTTTTGATCCACGCTTTTCCATCTTCATTTAGGTCAAGATGTCCATTTGATGGCATTGGAGTCTTGATGGGTTTGGCCTTGTCCATGTCAAACTTCTTGAGCATGTCATGAGTGTACTTTGTTTGACTTATGAACGTGCCTTCCTTGAGTTGCTTGATTTGAAATCCAAGAAAGAACTTCAACTCCCATCATGGACATCTCGAATCTCTTAGTCATAATCCTACTAAATTCATCCGCCTAAGCTTTGTTAGTAGAACCAAATATGATGTCATCGACATATATTTGGCAAATAAATAAATCATTTCCTTCTTTGCGAGTGAAAAGAGTAGGATCGGCTTTGCCTATTTCAAAGCCTTTCCTTAAGAGAAATTCCTTAAGGCATTCATACCATGCTCTAGGTGCTTGCTTAAGACCATAGAGCGCCTTATGGAGCTTGTAGACGTGGTTGGGGAATTGAGGGTCTTCAAAGCCCGGTGGTTGCTCAACATAGACTTCTTCGGAGATTGGGCCATTCAAGAATGCACTCTTGACATCCATTTGAAAGAGCTTGAAATCATGATGAGTAGCAAATGCCAACAAGATGCGGATTGCTTCAAGTCTTGCTACCGGTGCATAGGTCTCTCCAAAGTCCAAGCCTTCAACTTGAGTATATCCCTTGGCAACCAACCTTGACTTGTTCTTGGTCACTACCCCATCCTCGTCTTGTTTGTTGCGGTACACCCACTTTGTTCCAATCACATTTTGTTTAGGGCGTTCCACTAGGACCGACTTCATTCCGAGTGAAGTTGTTCAAGTCTTCTTGCATGGATATCACCCAATCGCCTTTGTAATGCTTCTTCCACGAGAGAGGTTCAATCATGGACACAAAGAGTAGTGCCCACAAAAGTTTGCCAATCTTGATCTTGTGGTAACTCTTCTTATGCTTCCAAGAATGTTGTTAATGGATGGTCTCTTTGAACATTTTGACGAACTCTTGGATGTGGCTCGCTTCTTGTTGAATCAAATCCTCATTTTCTTGAATGTCTTGCTCCGAGGGTCTCGGATTTCCGAATTCTCCGGACTTTTCTCCCGAGTGTCCGGTTTTACAACGGCAATGAGGTTTGGTGATGCTTCAATGACTTCATCTTCTTCTTGAGGTTTGATTTCACCAATGGCCATCTTCTTGATGTCATTGAGAGGTCTTTTCCTTGCCTACACACACTTCATCAACTTGCTCCACTTGAGAGCCATTAGATTCATCAAATGTCACGTCACACGCTATATCAACACTACCGGTGGTCTTGTTGAGAACGCGATAGCCGTGAGCATTTGAGGCGTAACCAAGAAAAATACCATCATCAACTTTAGGTGCAAACTTAGAGTTCTTGGGCTTCTTGTTGAGAATGAAGCACTTACAACCAAAAACTCTAAAGTAAGACACATTAGGCTTCTTACCGGTTAGGAGCTCATAAGCGGTCTTGTGTCGAAGCTTGTGAAGATATAAACGGTTGATAGCATGACAAGTCGTGTTGACCGCTTCCGCCCAAAAACTATCTGAAGTCTTGTACTCATCAAGCATAGTTCTTGCGGCTTCTATGAGAGTCCTATTCTTCCTCTCCACTATCCCATTTTGTTGAGGAGTGTATGGGACGGAGAATTCATGACCAATGCCTTCACCATCAAGATACTCTTCAATGTTGGTGTTCTTGAACTCAGAGCCATTGTCACTTCTTACTCTCTTGATCTTCACATCAAACTCATTTTGGGCTCTAGTTGCAAACTTCTTGAATACATCATGAACCTTGCTCTTGTCACGCAAAAAGAAAACCCATGTATACCGAGAGTAATCATCAACAATGACAAATCCATACTTGCTCCCTCCAATACTAACATAAGCCACGGGACCAAAGATATCCATGTGAAGCAATTCCAATGGTCTTGTAGTGGTGAGTACATTCTTGGAGGGGTGAGGAGCACCAACTTGCTTTCCGGCTTGACAAGCACTACAAATTCTATCTTTCTCAAAATGAACTTTGTTAGTCCTAGGATGTGTTCCCCCTTTAGAAGTTTGTTGAGATTATTCATCCCAACATGGGCTAGCTGGCGATGCCAAAGCCAACCCAAGCTAGACTTTGCCATTAAGCATGTATCAAGTTGGGCTTTCTCCGATGTAAAATCCACCAAATAAAGCCTTCCCTTGAGTTCACCCTTAAAAGCAACGGAGTCATCGCCTCTTCTAAAGATGGTCACACTCTCATTAGTGAACAAATAATTGTAGCCCATCTCACAAAGTTGTGACACGGACAACAAATTGTAGTCCAAAGATTCAACCAAATAAACATCGAAATTGAATGATTGGTTGAGATAGCAATTTTACCTAGACCAACAACCGTTTCCACCACCATTGCCTCCAAAGGCAATCTCGTAGGATGTTCAATCATTTCACAAGACATAAACATCTTCTTCTCCCCATATGATTAGTGCATCCACTATCAATCACCCATTTGGATCCACCGGAGGAGTATGCCTACAAAACAAATTAGACTTGGTTTTTAGGTACCCAATTAGAGTTGGGTCCTTTTCGTTAGTCACAAGAACTTTGGGCACCCACACATTCCTTTTGATCATAGAAACCTTGTGTGCGGGGTCCCACATACTTGGCCACCACTTACCCTTGTGGTTCCAAGTCAACACATAATCGGCATAGAAGTTGTCTTGTGAAGCATGTGCCTTGGGCTTGGTTTGCTTGGCTTGTACCACTTTGGTCTTGACTTGTGGTTCATGGGATGTGCCATTGGAGCTCTTGAACTTGATGGGAGTGTTGAGCCTAGGTTGTTTACCTTCAACCTTGGCACCCAATTGCTTCATCCCATGCACCACATTTCTTGTTCCCACACCCTTGTGTGGTTGTTCTTGATGAATGGGATAGGGTCTTGGAGCCTTGCTCATTCTTACCTAGCCCTTCCCATTCTCAAAGCCAAACTTCTTCATGTAGTTGGAACCAAAGCCTTTTGGTATGGTTCTCAAACTCTCCTCTTAGGTTCCTTCTTCTTTTCCTCAACAAGAGAGTTTGACAACCGAGCAATCTCTTTCTTCATTGCATTCATCTCAAGAATGTTAGTGGCATAAGCATTTATATCAAGTTTATAGCATCTAGAACAACCATTACTTGTAGAAGCATTTGAGTTAGAGGTAGCATCATTAGAGGTTGTTTTAGCACTATTCTTAAGATTGTCAAGTTGAACTTCAATTGCAATGTGACTAGCTTTCTACGCTCTCTTGAAGTTCAACCTTTCACTCTCAAGTCTAGAGCAAGCATCCTTAGCTAGGAAAGACTTCCTAGTTAATTCATCTACTATAACGGCCTCTTTAGTTGAGAGTTCTTGAGGCTAAGAATTTCTTCCTCTTTTCTTTGAGCAAGCCCTCTTGCACCTTGAAACCCTTCTTTTCAATTACAAGGGCATTCTCAAGGGCAATGGTTTTCTCGCTCAAGTCTAAAGAGTTCTTCTTGCACCTCAAGAGTCTCATCTCTATTCTTGATTTCATTTAGAAGGTTCATGATTCTTTGGTTGCTTTCTTACCAAAGCTAGTGATCATTTTTCAAATTCATCATCACTATCATTATCATCATCAACATCTAGGGAGAAGGTTTAGTGTCTACCTTAGTGCCCCTAGCCATGAGGCATGTGTGGTGAAGTCATCTTCATCATCGTGAGATCTCCAAAGAGTGATGGCTTGTCAATGGGTTGAGCAATGGATATTGTAGCAAGCCCCACTTCATCATCGAGTCGAGCTATCATCATTTGAATCCCATTCTTCACCCAAATGAGCTTCACCAACTTCCTTCTTCTTGTTCTTGTCATACTTGTTGGTGTCTCTTCTTCTCACTTGATGTTAGGGGCATTCCGCAATGAAATGACCCTCCTTGCCACACCCAAAGCATGGCCTCTTGGATGTTCTCTTGGTCTTGATCTTGTCCTTGTCTTTGTTCTTGTTGAAGAAGCCACCCTTCTTCATCACCTTAGTGAACCTCTTCACAAATAGTCATTTGCTCGAGTCAAGGTGTCATCACTATCTTCATCACTATCTTCCTTGACCACGGTCTTGGAGGATGATGAGCTTGCCATCTTCTCTTTGTCTTTGCTTGAAGCTTTGAGAGCTACTCCTTGTTCTTCTCAATTTGTTCATGCATCTTTGACATTTCTTGTGAGAGAGCTTTGACTCCTTGACGGTGATAAGATGTTCTTCAATTCTACCAATCACATCCGCCGGAGTGAACTTCTTGAAGCCTCTCTCTAATAAGTGTAGGAGTTGAACATCCCTAGCCATGTAAGCGAGAGGATCTTATCAACTACTTTTCTTCCCCATCTTGTGCTTCCAAGAGACTTGATCTTGTTGATGATCTTGTTCAAGCGGTTGTACATGTCTTGTGGAGATTCATCTTCAAGCGGTTGTTGAGCTCACTTTCAAGAGCTCTGATTCTTCCTTCTCTAACTTGCCTTGTTCCTTCATGGTTGATAAAGAGAGTGTCCCACACATCTTTGGACTTCAAACCATCAACCTTGTCATACTCTTCGGTGAGAGAGCTCTTGATGATGCAAATGGCTTGATAGTTATGCGTTGAATTTTATTCGCTTGAGCTTGTGTCAAAGTAGCATCTCTACTTGGAAAGGTGATTCTATTCACATCCAAAGTGCGGGTTATACCGCCATCAAATACTCCTCCATCGAGTTCTTCCACTTGGAATAGCGGTTCCATCAAATTGGGGTATCTTTCCAATGTGGTGGGAACTCGATGGTTTATCAAAGATTAAATTGAGTAATCGGGATTCTAGAAAACACCCTTCCGAAGGTCGACGAGTGGAGCGGTTTGATCTTGCATCATCAAAGTCGTCATCACTTGATGAAGATGATCCACCATCTTCATTTCTTGGATGATGACCGCCGCACCCGTAGGGAACCCGGGTGTGTTCACGGGGGTTGATTACCACCGAGTTTGTCAAGTCACCTCGGTGCTGTTTGATTAGTTGGGTCGACATCTCTTTCTCCAAGCTTAAGCTTCAAACGGAGCAACCGGCTGATACCAATTGAAAGGATCTAGAGGTCGACTAGAGGGGTGAATAGTCGCTCTGAAAATCACAACTTAAAACAAATTATCGATCAAAGTCCGAGTCTCCGGATATTTTCCTGATACTCGGAAGTCCGAGTATCCGGGAAAATGTCCGATTGTCCGGCTTTTGAGGAGACGACTAAATCAATGCAATCAAACTTGGCCAAACTCAAATGTGGAATATAGGATATGCAATACAGAGATACAAGCCTGTTCCACCACTTAGAAACAAGAGGGAACCTCACCACGGAGTAGATCGCCACAAACCCTAGAAATGTACTCAAGAGGATTTCAAGCATACAACAAGAGCAACAAGCACAAGAGACACAAGGGATTTGTTACCGAGTTCAAGCTCACACCTTGAGCACTCTCATGAGGAACCCACAAAGGGTGGACCTTTACACCTAGGTCACTTTCTCCCCTAGCGACCACAAAGATCGAAAGCTAGGTTACTTACTCAATCACGGGTAATACAAACTTCCTTGGGCAGCCACAATCCTTGATGCTCCAAGGCAACGCTTACGGGCTAGGAGCTCAAAGCTCCAAGAGTAACAAACACGAGATTGCCAACCAAGCCAAGAACGAGGTGCTCTAGAGATGGGAAATCAGCTCACTAGCACTCTCCAAGCTCTTGCTCTCAATCCTCCTTTAATCCCCAACAAATCTCACCAAACCAAGGCCAAGGGGAGTAAAGAGGAGAGTGAATGTGTTCTGAGTGTTGCAGGTCGAAATGGGTAAGAGAGAGGGAGTGGATAGGGTTGAGGGGGTATAAATACCTCCTCTCCCAGAAAAAGAGCCGTTCTGACTCTAAGACCGGAGTATCCGGACTAGGCCGGAGACTCGGAAGTCCGGCTGTCGGGATAAACCCGAGTGTCCGGCCTTCCAGAGTTAGCACACTTAAGGATACCTCGGTGATCGTGCAGTGCAAGGTGTCTCTCATAGGATTTTGGTTAGTCATCTATAGCACCTTTTCAACTCTTGGAAGATACAATTCATGTCCCTCTTAATAGTACGGCATTCCTAGGACTCAAATTCAAAATATAAAATAAATAAACCTCCAAGGATTCCTTCTTTTAGCATCACTTCCTTTTTATATAGCAATGAAGCGCTTAGATGCCATCTTAGAATTTTAGTACCGCTCATATACTCAATACATCATTAGTAGCTTAATGGTCCGTATTAAATCACCAAAACCCACTTAGGGGGCCAAGATACTCTTCAATAAGCTAGAACCGATGTGGTGTAGGTGAGAAACTTGGCTTAAACTGAACATGGCAGAAGTGTGGCGAGGATGGATTTATCCATGCACGGCTGATGGTTTAGTTAGTGCATGTTTCGTGCACGACGAAGGCGTGCCACTACATGCGTGAAAAAGCATGGTCGGGACTTGAAAGATTGAGAAGACACCGGTTCAAAGATTAAGGCTCGGCCAGAAAAGGTGAGTGCTTGCTAGCAAACGCACAAGGTGTTAGATAAAGAGCTAAGGCTAGATTAGCACTTACATGGCTTATAGATATACAAACAGTTGCTACTGCTTGCATGGCATGAGATTCAAAACACAGATTAGCACTATAGGTTCAGAAGCCTAGAGCTTTGGCACAACAAGATCCAATAAGAATGCGCTAGCAAGAAAGATTAAGGCTCGTGATTAAACACTTAAGATTATGCCTTTGGGAACAAGGCGAGTCTTGAGCTTGATTATGGAGCACTACGGCTAGCGATGCAGTACTTCAGGTCCTGCAGGTTAGATAGCAACATGATAGGTTTACGGTTGGTCCACCTATGGATGAAGTTAGCAATTAGGTGATAGCTCGCTGCTAACTTCAAAGGAATTAAGCCGCATTGGATTGGCGAATACAGTCACAAGGAAAGTGGTGACTAGTTAGCTTGGGCATCGGCGGTGGCCGAGAACACATGCTAACATGCACGGGCAAAAAGAGATCACGGCCCATGTTTAGTTAGCATGTTCATGGTTTAGGAGCAGCAACTTGCATGGCTTGTGCCACAAGCAAGGGCTAGAGCAATCTCCCTAGCTTCCTATACGGATTGCAGCTCCTTGGTTTAGATCGAGAAAAGGTCACGAGCTAGCACATACACGGCTTTAGGCAAGCGCGTGCGCAACTAGACCAAACATGGATATGGTTGGAAACAAAACAGGGTACAGCAGCTTGGATATTGGTCAAGGTGGGGTTAGCACACACATAGATTTTGTGAGGGCAAGCAAGCAGATATGTCCATGGCTTGCAAGGTTTTGGCCTAAGCACTCACAAGCTCTACTGGTTTGAGGGGCACTAAAGGCATTCTAGGATTGTTCATCAAGAGCTTGATGATTTTCTCAAGCGATCTGGGTGGTCATGGCGGCGGCAGGGTCGATGCATTCTGGTCGAGGTGTTCGAGCAACGGTTGTCGTGGCAGGGGATCCATGCGGCGAGCTTGTCCGCTTGGTTAGGAGGCGAGAGAGAGCAGTGGTGACCGGATGCGTGCTCGATTGGAAGGTAGCATTGTGCTTAGCTGCTGCTTGGCTTGATAGAAAAGAGATCAAGGCCCATGCTTTATCCGATGCACGTGATGCACACGGAGAGAAACAGAGGGACTGCGCCTCGCTTGTCTAGCTGATCGAGAAGAGAGGAGACGGTGAGACTCGATGGAGGAAGAGGGTGTTGGTTCGGTGGAGAAGAAAAAGAGGTGCAAGCCTGTGCTTGCAACCGGGAGCTCGGTTTGCTGCTTCGCTGGATGAAAGAATAGAGAGCAGAGGCCGGGTGGGAGATTTGGTAACTGTAGAGATAAGGTCTTGGCCTCCTTAAGTTAACGGTGCACAACCGTGAGGTGCAAGGAAAACAAAAAGGCGCGGCCTCCCCGTGAGTGCTCGCAGAGCAAAGCGTGCCGTTTAAGCCACACAGCTGGTGCTCGCAACGCGATATAGACGGCGGAAGAAAAGGGACGGCGTCAAGGGTTGCCGTGGCGCGCGACGGTCGACGGCAGAGACGACGGCTTTGGTCGCCGCGCTACGGACGCCAAGATGCGCAGTGCGCCGGGCATGTACGAAAGCGGCGTAGTGTGGAAATGGACCCCAAAGGAGGGGCTTTTGTCCTCGCTCGCGCGGCCCGGCCAAGGCTTGGGCTGGCGCTTTGCTCGGCTGCGGCGCGACGGCGAGGCACTAAGATCACGACTGCCACCGACGAGTGCGCGTGCG
This sequence comes from Cenchrus purpureus, assembly GCA_022644695.1. Taxonomy (NCBI): domain Eukaryota; kingdom Viridiplantae; phylum Streptophyta; class Magnoliopsida; order Poales; family Poaceae; genus Cenchrus; species Cenchrus purpureus. The sequence continues at coordinate 16,484,886 of CP053462.1, forward strand.
CGGGCGCCGCGGTGGTTGCGTGCGCGGCGAACCAAAGGCAAGGCCCGGCGGCGGCCGGCCGGGCAAGGTACAAGGCCAGCGGGGTTTTGCGCGCTAATGAAGGCCTGCACTCGCAGCGTAAGGCTCGACTCGAAGGTCGGCACACGCCGGCGGGCCGGGCGCGGCGCGGAGCAAACGCACAAAGATGGCACAGCTCGGCACGCGAAGGCCGGCACAACAAGGGCATCAAGAAGAGGGGCTCACTCACGAGATTGCTGTCGCTGTTCGCATTTCGCCGAACAGATGTGGTGGGCGAGGAAGAAGGCAGCAGCTTGACGCCGCTCGCTCTTGACACACACGGTCCAGCTCGTCGTAGGCGTCCACGGCAGCAGCTCTGGCACCGTCTTCATTGGCGCAGCTCACGGCGGCGGCATCAACTTCGCGGCCGTAGCGTCGTTCCCTGCGGAGGCCGCGTGGTACGACAGGGCGCGGCGAACAGAGCACGCGGCCGGTCCAGACTAGGGAGCGGCACCGGTGTGGCGATGGCACCCCCGTCCTGCAGCAGAAATTTGCAGGGGGCTGGAGCCCACGCGGCCATGGCAGGCGCTCGGTCCGGCACCTACGTTGGAGAGGGTAAGCAGCAGCTTGCTGCTCTGCTCTCTTTGCTCGATGGGGAAAACATCTCGGTGTTGAGACGCTGGTTGATTCAGGGAAAAGGAAGGAGAGGTAGAAGGCTGCGGATGGATTTGCTCCATGCGTGAGCAAGTAGGAGGGAGAAGACTTATGCTTACTCGTGCTAAGATTTGATAGGCATGAGCTGCTTGCTGCTGGGAAAAAAGAAGAAGAAAGATGCGCTCCTGATTTGCTTGCTTCCGGTGGTGAATCAGAGGAGCGGAGATGCGGCTGCTGATTATTGGAGTGGCGAGAGATGGAGCAGGCGGATGGATTGGAATCTTGGAGCTTGTGGCTGCTAACTTGGAAAAAGAATTGAAGAATTTGTGATGGTGGCTGTGCGTGGAGAAGCTCAAGCTGGTGGCTTGCTTCGGTGGAAAAAGAAACACAGAGAAGGAGAGCGGCGGCGGCTTGGGAAGAAGGCAGGGGAAGAGAGAGGTGAGGGAAAAGTGAGGGTATTAGGGTTAGAAGATGGGTTTTGAGATGAGCCCGGTAGATTGGGTCGAAATTAATTAATCCTGCGAAATAAATCAATAGTAATTTATTTCGTAGAAATTATACAAATGAATTTAGACTATTTTTCCGGAACGAAACAAATAGCAAAGTATCACTTCGAGAAGCCGGAAAAAATCGTCGTAATTCAAATGAGCCCCGGGGAATTTAATTCAAAGAATTCTAGCCTATTCCCCGAAATCGAATTAATTGCAAAGGATTAATTCCATGAGTCAGAAAAATAATTCCATAATCCATTTAAGAAATTCCAGAGCACTTTGGAAAAGATTAGGTCGGGAAGGTTAGAGGGCCGAAAAAGTTGGCAGGTCCACTGAGTTTAGCAGGTGAAGACCCGAGAGATGGTTTAGCCGGGTCTGAAGGTTAGAGAGGGTAGTTAGTTTAATTAGCTTTTGATTTATATTTGAAATTAGATTTCAAATATAAACCACACTCAAAGATTCAAGAAAATTCCAAATAAAAACCAAATCACACTAACATAGAATTTATCCTTAGCACTCAAAGCAATTTAATTAATTTTTATTACTAAGAATTTGGAAATGGCACGAGAAGATAGTCTTATGATTCTGATAAAGCACATCAAGCACAAAATTTTTTGAAAATCCACATTTTTGCAAACATTAACATTCCGGAAAAATCCGGGATGTTACATACTCCCTCCTTACAAGAATCTCGTCCTCGAGATTAAAGCTTCACTAAGTACATTGGGGTACCAAACATCTTTAAGTTGTATGCAGGCTTCAGGTATCTCCATTGTAGTTGCTCACTTGTCAATTCCAATAGTGTGCATTTCGTTGAATCTTTACAATTGGAAAAGTTCTGAGGTAAGGTTGATCTTGATCTCAATCTCTTTCTCTTGATCCGTAGCATAGTGATTCTTCATGTCCCTTCTTGAGTAAACTTCAGGGGTTCTGATCGTAGATTCTCTACTCCTTGTATGCTTCTTCAAATACTGGCAACTTCGAGGTAGTGGATGGTTCCAACTCTTCATATTCCCAACTTCAATTCAGTAAGCTTGATTCCAACAGGCACATGATAGCTTATCCAAAATCTCAGTCAGATAGGATGTCGTGTCGTTCTTCCTGCCTTCGGTTGAGGAGGCATGACTTTGATCCTCCTTATGCTCGGCTTATAGTGATAACTTGTCCTCCTTAGGTGGGTTGCCTCAGGGTTCCTTAGGCTAATAGTCTTCAAAGCATTTTGTAGTGGTGGTCTTTTCTAACTTGGAAAACACTGGGGTGACCTATTCTAGGAGTCAAGTACAAGCATGAAAATATTTACTAATATATAATCCTACACTCAATAGTAAGAATCATAAGATCCAATAAGATTTATAAGAACCAAGCACTCAAGCATTCAAAGCATTATAGATAGTGCTATCTCAAGGCTGACTCTAATAACCTTTGAGATCTCGCACACTTATCGATCTAATTACTCTGTGGCTTCTCAAACAAGGTAGACTCTACTCTTAGTGGTTCAAGGTGTTCTCATTCCATCCAAGTTGTCTTCTGACTCATCCTGTCTAGTCCACGTAAGAACTTGCATTAACGAAGGAAAGATAGAGTTTTTCAAAGTAGGGAAGGTATATTTCAAATAGTTCAAGGGGGTATATATAAAATAGAGCGTTCAGAATGATCCTAGACTAACGACCAACCTAGCATTGCGTGCTACGGTCAAGTACGGCTCTGATACCACCTGTAACTACCCGGGTTTTCGGTGAGGAAAACCCGACTCCTGCCCTTGTGATAGTCTCGGATCGGTGGCTATCACGTACGTAACTCATTACAAGATAATATCATTTCCATACAACGAAATCAGTACAAAAGTATTTACATCTGAATACAACTCGGTATACGATTTTAGTACAAGCCCCTTGGGCTAAATGACAAGTAGAAACCCTGCGCAACGGTAACTAAGGCTTCAAGTCTTCATCCTCGATCTTCACCACAGGCATCCTTGAGCGAAGCAACGCAACCCTTCCTCCATGGATTCTTCATAAATGGACTTTCGCTCCAAGTCCAATCTTGCACACTCACAAACTATCCTCAAGGATTGGGATAGGTTCACGTCACCAACCGTATGCAAGCTTTAAGTGGCCTAAAGCTAAACGTATAAAAAGTAGTCAAGGAGTAGGCTCGGGTTTTTCCTATGCAGCAGTAGCAAAGCAAAAATAATAAATCTCCATACCCCACCAATCCAAAGTCTCTCATCCTCAATCGGATACACCTGGTCACCTAGACCTCCGTCTCCAAGTCCTATCTCCATCTAGGGTCGGTGCGAGAACTCCCACTCCTCGCACCTCAATGATTGCACCCGGATCCGCGAGGCAGAGAGAGCAACTCTCCTCTCCCCGAATGCAACCACGGCTCACCACACTCAATCCTATAAGGGGAGGTAGAAATCCCAAAACATGAGAGTCGGAGTAAACATCGGGCATGTCCATGACCGAGGACGCGGCTATACGTATAGATCTAAACTCTGCAGGCGTGTACACCACCCAACTCGAGATGGAGCTCGGTATAGCGATCCGACTAAACCCACCCTACCGGACGAACACCTAGGAGTTACGATTCCACCGCATCCGTCCCGCTGTCCCTCGCAAAGACCAACCGAATCGGTGAACATGCCCCCGTGTGGCCACACGGGGAGCGCCCAAAAGGGAAGGGACTTCACCTTATACCCTCTCACTGATACCCTATATCCTACTAGCGGTATGGAATCGCACTTGCTAGTGTCGAACGGCCTATCCCCACTCTCGGCGAGGTGGTGTGTACGAAAGTCCCGTGCAACAAAGCGACCCACTCGGTTTCGCATCGGCAAACTCCATCCTCCAAGTCATCACAAAACCCCAACACTGCTCCTAAAACCGTGTACCGCCATAGGTACCAAATGGGAATCGCCTGAGAAGGCGAACCACGCCCACGATCCCGGATCGGGTTGTCTTGAGCTCACCCGCCAAGTCACCCAAAACACCTTCTCCCGGCTTTTTCCCACACACGCCAAGAATCTAACCACATATCCCAAACACATGCATAGCGATGCTCAACAGATATACACATATATATATAGTAGTAGTGGTAGGGCAATCAAGGACAGGGTAAATAAAGAAGGCAGTGCAAGGTTCAACATATCCATCATCATGCAAAAAGTAAAGCGATAGCAACTAATTAGCAATGCCTAATAGGAGTTCAAAGCCATGAACACTGTGTGCAAGTAGTCGTCGTAGTTTCAGTAGCCGTACTTGATCTTCTAGCTCGTCTCCTCAGCTCCGGGAAAGCCTAGATTCACAAATATAAATAAATACCAGAGCTAAAGCAAATAAACTCCAAAGAGAAGTAATAAAGAACCAAATAACTCCAAAAGCTAGTCTATCGGGTGCTTCATCATTTTAGAAGAATAAAGAAATTGATTTCATATTTTTCTAAGCTAGAATCAATTTATTATTGATTTTCAAATAAAGAAATATTTTATGAATTAGCTAAAGCAAATAAACTCCAAAGAGAAGTAATAAAGAACCAAATAACTCCAAAAGCTAGTCTATCGGTGCTTCATCATTTTAGAAGAATAAAGAAATTGATTTCATATTTTTCTAAGCTAGAATCAATTGATTATTGATTTTCAAATAAAGAAATATTTTATGAATTTAATTTAATTGTGATAAAGCACAGAAAACATAAGTCAGCAAGTTAGAGATCATAGACTAGGTCTGAGGTTGGTTTGCAAGCTCAGTTGACTTAGTCAACAATCATTGTTGACCAAGTCAAAGGGAAAGGTCAAAGATCAACCAGACCCCACAAGTCATCTCGCGAGCCCCGTATGCCAGATGGGACCAGGTTGGATAGATAGCGGTCTCACAGGTTAGTGGGTGCCAGTGGTAAGCTCGTGGGCCCCCTTTGGTCAAATTAGAGATCGTGCGGGATGGATAAGCTAGAACCGATGTGGTGTAGGTGAGAAACTTGGCTTAAACTGAACATGGCAGAAGTGTGGCGAGGATGGATTTATCCATGCACGGCTGATGGTTTAGTTAGTGCATGTTTCGTGCACGACGAAGGCGTGCCACGGCCGCGGCGAAAAAGCATGGTCGGGACTTGAAAGATTGAGAACAGACACCTGGTTCAAAGATTAAGGCTCGACCGAAAAAAAAGGTGAGTGCTGCTGCTAGCAAGCAACGCACAAGCAGGTTAGATAAAGAGCTAAGGCTAGATTAGCACTTACATGGCTTATAGATATACAACGCTTGCATGGCATGAGATTCAAAACACAGATTAGCACTATAGGTTCAGAAGCCTAGAGCTTTGGCACACAGCTCGGCATCCAACAATGCGCTAGCAAGAAAGATTAAGGCTCGTGATTAAACACTTAAGATTATGCCTTTGGGAACAAGACAGGAGATGCTGAGCTTGCTTGATTATGGACTGCACACAGCTAGCAGTCTGGTACTTCAGGTCCTGCAGGTTAGATAGCAACATGATAGGTTTCTGGTTGGTCCACCTATGGATGCTGAAGTTAGCTATTAGCTGATAGCTCGCTGCTAACTTCAGTGAATTAAGCCGCATTGGATTGTAGGGCAGATACAGGTCACAAGGAAAGTGGTGACTAGGTAGCTTGGGCATCTGAGCAGGTGGGCGAGAACACATGCTAACACGCACGGGCAAAAAGAGATCACGGCCCATGTTTAGTTATCATGTGCATGGTTTAGGAGCAGCAACTTGCATGGCTTGTGCCTCAAGCAAGGGCTAGAGCAATCTCCCTAGCTTCCTATACGGATTGCAGCTCCTTGGTTTAGATCAGAAAAGGTCACGAGCTAGCACATACACGGCTTTAGGCAAGTGCATGCAGCAACTAGACCAAACATGGATATGGTTGGAAACAAAAGCAGTGCAGCTTGGATATTGGTCAAGGTGGGGTTAGCACACACATAGACTTTGTGAGGGCAAGCAGATATGTCCATGGCTTGCAAGGTTTTGGCCTAAGCACTCACAAGCTCTGGTGTTTGAGGGGACACTAAAGGCATTCTAGGATTGTTCATCGAGAGCTTGATGATTTTCTCAAGCGATCCTGGCTGGGTGGTCATGACAGCAGCAGCTAGGCTGGTCGATGCATCGGCGAGGTTTCAGCGAGGTTGTCGTAGGGATCCATCGGCCGAGCTTGTCTGCTTGGATTAGGAGCGAGAGGAACGGAGGCAGTGGTGACGGATCGTGCTCGATTGGAAGGTAGCAGTGCTTAGCTGCTGCTGTTGGCTTGATCAGAGAAAAGAGATCAAGGCCCATGCTTTATATGATGCACGTGATGCACACGGAGAGAAACAGAGGGACCTGCGCTTACTGCTTGTCTAGTTGATCAGCGAAGAGAGGGAGACTGCTGCAGCTGAGACTCAATGGAGGAAGAGGGGTGTTGCTGGTTCGGTGGAGAAGAAAAAGAGGTGCAAGCCCAGGCTTGCAATCTGGGAGCTCGGTTTGCTTCATTGGATGAAAGAATAGAGAGCGAGAGGCTGGTGGCAGCAGATTTGGTAACCAGAGATAAGGCCTTGGCCTCCCTGAGTTAACGTGTGCACAACCGGTGAGGTGCAAGGAAAACAAAAAGGCGAGGCTTTGCCTCCTGTGTGAGTGCGCGTGTGAGTGGCCAGCGGCAGCCTGGGTGCCTCGGCAACGGGCGACAGGGCGAGCGGAAGAAGGACGGGCGGTCAAGCGGTGGCAGCATCGGCAGCGCGAGCGTGCTTGGTCGCTGCGCGGACGCCAAGATGCGCAGTGTGTCGGGCGTGTCTGAGCGGCGTAGTGTGGAAAATGGACCCCAAAGGAGGGCTTTGTCCCTGTCTGCGGCGCGGGCCCGGCGTGGCTTGGGCCAAGGCGGCGCTTGCCGCTGCGGCGAGGCACGGAAGGTCACGACTGGCACCGACGAGTGCGCATGGGTGCGCAGCGCCGGCGGTGGTTGGTGCGTGGCGAACCAAAGGCAAGGCCTTCCACCTCCTGCGTGCGTGCAGGCGCAAACCGGCAGCTTAGCGGCGCCGGGCGCAGCGTGGCGCGCCGCCAGCTCGCCGGGCAACCGTACAAGGCCAGGCGGGGCACGCTACCGTGATGAAGCGGCACTGCAGGCGTAAGGCTCGACTCGAAGGTCGGCACAGCAGGCGGTTGCGCGCGGCGGAGCAAGCGTCACGCATGGCACTCCTCGGCACGGCGGCCGGCACAACAAGGGGCATCAAGAAGAGGAGGCTCACCTACGAGATTGCTGTCCTGTTCGGGCATTCGTCGAACTGGTGGTGGGCGAGGAAGAAGCAGCAGCTTGACGCCAATCTTGGCTCCCGCCGTACACACGGTCCAGCTCGTCGTAGGCGTCCACGGCAGCAGCTCTGGCACCGTCTTCATTGGCGCAGCTCACGGCGGCGGCATCAACTTGGCGGTCGTAGCGTCGTTCCCTGCGGCGGCCACGTGGTACGACAGGGCGCGGCGAACAGCAGAGCACGCGGCCGGTCCAGACTAGGGAGCGGCACCGGTGTGGCGATGGCACCCCCGTCCTGCACCAGAAATTTGCAGGTGGCTGGAGCCCACGCGGCCATGGCGGGCGCTCGGTCCGGCACCTGCGTTGGAGAGGGTAAGCAGCAGCTTGCTGCTCTGCTCTCTTTGCTCGATGGGGAAAACATCACGGTGTTGAGACCGCAAAACCAATTGGGAGGGCGGTCGCGCGGAGCGACTGCTCCCGACCGGCTCCGTCCGCTCTTCCCGACCGGCTCCGTTACGGAAAAAGTTAGACATACAACTCGTCGTTTACACAAAAAAGTTATACGTACAACTTGTCGTTAGAGAAAAAAGCATAAGTTCTTTTCTGCAAATAATTGCGCATACAAGTTGTACGCATACGTTCTGCACGCCATCAAATTTATGCTCAAAAATTATCCGATAAAAATTTATAACTCAAGTTATACATCAAAGTTATATATATGTTATAGGATAAAAAAATTATAAGAAAGATTTTTTTTCAAAAGAAGAAAGTTTGCAAAAAGTGGGAAACCGGTCGCTAGGAGCCCCCCAGCGACCGGTCGCCGGTTAGCACGCCCCTGTTGAGACGCTGGTTGATTCAGGGAAAAGGAAGGAGAGGTAGAAGGCTGCGGATGGATTTGCTCCATGCGTGAGCAAGTAGGAGGGAGAAGGCTTATGCTTACTCGTGCTAAGATTTGATAGGCATGAGCTGCTTGCTGCTGGGAAAAAAAAAGAAAGATGCGCTCCTGATTTGCTTGCTTCCGGTGGTGAATCGGAGGAGGGGAGATGCCGCTGCTGATTATTGGAGTGGCGAGAGATGGAGCAGGCGGATGGATTGGAATCTTGGAGCTTGTGGCTGCTAACTTGGAAAAAGAATTGAAGAATTTGTGATGGTGGCTGTGCGTGGAGATGCTCAAGCTGGTGGCTTGCTTCGGTGGAAAAAGAAACACAGAGTAGGAGAGCGGCGGCGGCTTGGGAAGAAGGCAGGGGAAGAGAGAGGTGAGGGGAAAGTGAGGGTATTAAGGTTAGAAGATAGACTTTGAGATGAGCTTGGTGGGTTGGGCCGAAACTAATTAATCCTGCGAAATAAATCAATAGCAATTTATTTCGTAGAAATTATACAAATGAATTTAGACTATTTTTCCAGAACAAAACAAATAGCAAAGTATCACTTCGAGAAGCCGGAAAATATCGTCGTAATTCAAATGAGCCCCGGGGAATTTAATTCAAAGAATTATAGCCTATTCCCCGAAATCGAATTAATTGCAAAGGATTAATTCCATGAGTCGGAAAAATAATTCCATAATCCATTTAAGAAATTCCAGAGCACTTTGGAAAAGATTAGGTCGGGAAGGTTAGAGGGCCGAAAAAGTTGACAGGTCCACTGAGTTTAGCAGGTGAAGACCCGAGAGATGGTTTAGCCGGGTCTGAAGGTTAGAGAGGGTAGTTAGTTTAATTAGCTTTTGATTTATATTTGAAATTAGATTTCAAATATAAACCACACTCAAAGATTCAAGAAAATTCCAAATAAAAACCAAATCACACTAACATAGAATTTATCCTTTGCACTCAAAGCAATTTAATTGATTTTTATTACTAAGAATTTGGAAAGGGCACGAGAAGATAGTCTTATGATTACGATAAAGCACATCAAGCACAAAATTTTTGAAAATCCACATTTTGCAAACATTAACATTCGAAAAAATCGGGGATGTTACAATTTCATCCACAGCTTTACATTTGTTTGCATGTGGGAACACAGCTGGAAGCAGAGCACAGGGGTTTCATGCCGATGCTAGCTACGGTGAGAGAAACAGCCACTGAACTGAAACGACTCGGAAATGCATAGTACATGGTCTTTAATTAGGAAGTTCAAATCTGCAACATGCTGGATGAGAGAAGTTGCAAATAAATAGTACTGGAATAGTGTTTCTTGTGGAAAAAGATGTAATGAGTGCATAGTGCTTTTTACTGTTCCTTTTGAAGGAACTGAAACGACACAGAAATTCATAGTACATGGTCTTTAAGAAGTTCAAATCTGCATGCAAGCGGGAGTGGTAAGGAAGTCTTGAAGCTGCAACATGTGGGGGTTCATGGCAGCACGCAGGCCGGAATTGGAGTGGCAGGTAGTAGCTTCCGATGTCTCTTTATTTTCATCCAACTCTATCCACCCTGTTCGTCTAGCTGACGACTAGTGGCTGATGCTGATTTGTTCTGAGAGAAAAGTACCGCTGACTGGTAGTTGGTGGTTGATTTGTTCTGAGAGAAAAATACTGCTGGCTGGTGGCTGATAAGCCAGACGAACAGGACAGTATGCTACACTCGCTGGATTGGGTAAGACGTGCCCTGGTGGCAGGTCTTTGCACAGGGCACCAAACAGACAGCCAAGGAAGGCTTTACCGCTGCCATGTCTGATTCCCGAGTGCCACACATTCCGAACAATTCACACATTGATCACACGGAGCACTGCTCAAGGAGTCAACAGGGGTGGAAGATGGAATGCAAATGGGAGTGTGATAACCACCAATCTGCAGTTTATATAGTGGCCCTTTGTCATAGCCTCATGGGTGGCACACAACCAAAGACTTTGCAAAAGCTTGGCAACAAGAAGAGAAATGATCCAACAAATGGACATGGTGAGGGAGAAGCTCGCGGCAGAGGCAAACGTATATATACAGGGTAAGCTGGAAATGGGGCAGTACATTAAACACGACCATATAGTTAGGCTACGGAGTCATGGTGCAGCATGTGGGCAAAAGCTTCAGGAGCAGGTATATAACATGCTAGTAACTCAGTGCTAATAAGTGAGGCCACTGACCACTGACCACAACAATCAGCGCTAATAAGTGAGGCCAAGATATGGTTTCATGTTCCATATCCAAGAAATAATGGTGGAGAGATCATTGAAGGGGAAAGTTCATCTCAAGCATATTGGTAGTTACTAGTATACGGCAGCTCTCTGGTGCTAGATTTTGTCACACCTTAGTTTGTATTTCCATTGCTCTGGACAGACTTGTGGTTCACCATAGAAGGCTCTGTTTCTTAAGTATAATAGAGTTTCCATTCTTCTATAATCCTATCAGCTAGCTTTTATGATAACCCAACACACAAAAATGAACATGGGGAGAGCCATGAACTTATTACAGACTGATATCCAGTGTCTCAAGTCTCCTTCAGTTAATGTGATGTCTAATTTCCTAATGCCGCACACTCCAAGCAGTTGATATGTTCATCACATCGCACATGGAGCACCCGGATGCTGGGTCTTGTGGATGATCCACTAGTGGAATGCTCCAGCAATAGCAAGAAGTGTCACACCTGGTTTTTAAAAATCAAACCAAGTGCATACCTATATGCATGTCAGGGATCAAGTTTCATGCATATAGTTGACATAAGTGAATAACAGTACAGTATCACGTAAAGAAAGAGAAAGATTATCAAAGTATTACGCTAAATCTTAGAAATGAAGGCACCAAACTTCACAGGCGGTCGACTGAGGGCTGCGTACGCCTAGCACCAGCAACATCTTCACAACGACTTCATAGCAGCTTCCTCTTTCTGAGCAACATTATTTATAGCAAGGGTGAGCACAAGTTGTACTCAGCAAGTGTGGGGAAAGTACGAATGCAAAGGCTTAACAAGGAAAGGCGTGATTGATGCATTAAGCACTTTTAGTTGGTGTCAAATTTTATTGGCACACGATTACTAATAAAGTATATCAAGTAACAATTAACATAAATATAGACCATAAGCATATGGCAAGCATAATCATAACCACAATTTAAGTCCATCTTCAAGTTCAATTATCATGTGAGGGTACAGGCCGCTCTTGACTGTGAGCATGGCTAACCGGTTAGTTTTACACTCTGCAGAGGTGTCACATCTTTACCCACAAGTCGCGTAAAAGTCCCGAAGAACTTTGAACCCAACCATGTGATGCCAGCTAAGCATCATACCACACTACTGAGGTGTGATTGCATAGGGACGCCTTCTGAGGTCTTTACAAAGATTCCCTAGTAAGTGGTAACCTGCTAAGATTTCCTCATAAGGGGATGAACTCTCCCCCAAGTGTACGCCAACCACTTGGCTGGACAAGTCATCACACAAACTATGAGTCCCTTTCGGTAAGATTACCCCAAACTAGAGTCTCTAATTAATTAGTCAAGACAGAGCCATATGTCTTGTTGTTGCACTATTTTCCTAGGTGGTTCTCCATATTTCGATTAAGCATTGTGATCTTGTATTAACCAAAGATATAGCATAAAGGTAAAGCAAGTTCATCATTAATGTTGTTCAATTGAACTACCAAGAGCAACTAAGCATAGTTACCCAACAGAAAGGTAAAACCCAGGTTGACAAGGAATGATATTAAAAACTAGGATAAATCTTAATAGGACCCATCAATATTAATGCAAGCATATGCAATAGTGATTAAATAGTTATTAGGACAAAAGAACAATGACACACTTGCCTTTAACCAAAGTAATGTTGTTGCTCAGAATTCTTCATCTTCATGCTCTTCAAAGCTCTCGAACGACGTTCATTCTACTCGCATCAATCATCAGGCACAAGCATACAAAGCAAATAAACAAGCAAACTAAGAACAATACACCAATCAAAAGAAAAACTTTAAAAATGCGTGCTAAAGGATAGGCTCGATTCTATGAATCACTAAAGCACACAAACCGTGTTTAGAAGGGAAAGGTCGGATAAGATTTATGAAACTGCTTGATCAAAGCTTGAACTGGAACCAAAAAGATCTAGAACGGGATACACTGAGACATAGCTTGATAAAGAACGAGTAACGAACAATTTGCATATATGAACATGAAAGACTATAAGCTTAGGTTCATTTTAATTAGCAAAACATATGAACATACTCTAAGTTGGAATTAATGCAATATTATATTTTATTTGCAAAGACCGAAGTAAAGAACTAGTCAAGTTTTATTTACAAAGATTCATGTATAAATTATACCAATTAAACATTTAACTTAGAAAAGCTAAACTATATGAATCATCTAAACGTAACTTTATGATTCGAGTGGATCATATTATTATTGAAAACATCATGGCATTGGTATTATCAAATTAACATTTATTTATAAAAGTCGGTGTAAAAACCTAATCGACTTTTAATTATGAAAGATTAGTTAAATATTAATCAAATTAACATTTGGTTTATGAAAAACCGAGGTAAAGATCTAACTAGATTTTACTTACAAAAGCATGTGAAATAAACGTTAATCAAATTAATATTGATTATGAAAAATGGTGTGTAGCACTATATAGCTTTTATTTAGAAGAGACATGTTTAACTAAGCATTAATCAAAATTAATATCAAAATAATTTTCAGAAAACATGTATGATGAAAACACACCACTAACGTGTACTTTATTTTATTATGAACCTAAAACTTGAACGGATAAAAGCGGATCTAAAACATGGATTTTGTGGACTAAACAAGATGATAAGGACCTAGATGAGATAACTATACATTTCAGGGGCTAACATGAAAGATATGCAAGACACATCAAATAGTGCTCGTGAATAGATCTAAAGCTAGGGTTAGATCTGAAAAAGACCATAGATTGGATCTGGTTGTGAGGATGTAAAGGTTCTAGGGGGCTCTGTACGAAACTTGCAAGACACATGAAAAGGACTACGGATAACAAGGAACCACAAGGTCCTAATCGGAAAACGACCTTCTTCTTCTACCTCCAGACAGGGGCGGATGGCGGCTCTGGCCGACAGGATCACGGAGCTCCGAGCGGCTAGGGGTTCGGCCAAGCAGCGCAGGAGGTAGAGGAGGTCGGCAGTGTTCTCACCGCGCGTGGGGCACGGAGGCGCGGATTCGAGACAAGCGCGACGGCTGCCGGTTCGGATTCAAACCGCGGCGGCACATTGGTGCTTGGCTTGCGACGGGAATAGGCGGCGGAGGAGGTGCGGCTCGGCTCGGGGATGCTCGTGGTGGCGTTGACATGCTCCTGCTGCGTCCACGTCCGTGAATCAGGCCCGGCGGTGGTAGGTAGACTCGGCCGGCCGACGACGTGCACGGAGCAAGGGCGAGGCGCGGGGTGGCGGTAGAGGAAGCAGCTAGGGCGCGCGGGGGCTCGGGCTTCAAGCTTTTAAGGCGCGGGAGCTGGCCCTGGCGTGCTGGGCACGCACGCCGAGAGCGGCTGCGGCATGGTCGTGTCTGTTCCCAGCGAACTGGCAGGCTTGAGGCGGGCCGGGTCGGGCCCACGGCTCGGCCCGAAAGAAAAGGAAAAGATCTAGATTTAGTTTCCGAAATCATTTTTAGTGCTAAAACAATTTTAGAAAAAATGTAAAAAATGCTTTAGAGGCACGAAAAATACTCAGAAAATCTCAAAAATTCTAGGAAAATTCCCAGAGATAGATTGAGACACGAGAAATCCAAATAAAATATTTGGAGCTCATGAAAAGATTGTAGAGCCTTCTAATAAACAGAAATAAGCTCAAGGAAAGTGAGAATAAATTCCAGAAAAAGTTGAAAAATTCTCAGAAGGGTTTGGTCAGCACCTAAACGCATTTTAAAAACCTTTTGCACTTATAAACACCTAGATGCATTGGCATGAATGCAACACTCACACATAACCATTTATTTAATTTAGAAAATAAACAAAAGCTTTTTCCTATACTTTATTTCTGGAAAGAAAATAAATGTTGAGAATTTTAAAATTATCATAAAATTATTGTTTAATAATTCTTTCTATTCATATCCCGAAATTCGGAAATTCAGGGTGTGACAAGAAGTCGGTGTGAGTGTGGAGCGGAAACTATATAATATGCATTGACATAGGTCGCCTTCCTATTAGTATATGAGGGAGAAGTTGGGGAGACAAAGGTGCATGAATGTATAAATAGGGTGGAAGTGTGATATGCAGTAGTAATGAACACTAATAAGCACATGGCAAAAACCACTAACTCGGTATTGCATTAACAGAGGACTGCTCTTACACAACCAAAGACTAGTAACTCACAGCACTCTGTTGCAAGAGAGATGGACGAGGGATCATGAGTTGCAAATGGTGCATGATAAGAGCTCTTTACGGTGGATCATACCACTTTATACCACGTTTCAAAAGGACTAGTATGAAAGGATCTGACAGTTGAGATTAATTGTATACCACCACAACTTGCACCTGTGTTATAAGGTGGTATACATAGGTGGTATAGGGGTATTATTGGAAGTTTTTTCTCGGCTGCATAAACGAAATATATGACTTCTTCATTTCAATTTTTTTTCATTCCCCTCTGGTGGTATGGCCAAATTTTTTTCAAAATCAAAAATAAAAATTTTCATTTCAAATTTCAAAAACAATTTTTAAAAATTATTGGTGGCATAAATGAAATATTTCAATTTTTTTCATTTCCTCGGTGGTATGGCCAAATTTTCCTTAAATTTCAAAAACAATTTTTTTAAAAAAACATTTCCCTCTGGTGGTATGACCAATTTTTTTTTCAAATTTCAAAAACCAAAATTTTCATTTCAAATTTCAAAAATGATTTTTTCATTTCAAAATTTTCTTTGTGGTATGAACAAAAAAAATTTCTCGCTTTGAGGTTGCCAAATTTATTAAAATTTTGCAAAAATTACCTATTTACTCTTACCAAAAAATAGTCATATACTGCATACCACCACCTGGTAAAAGAGCACCATGATAAACCTATATGGTTTCGAGTGACAGGAGCAGGCCTACGTAGAGATGAGCAGGGCACAAACCCTTTCTTAAAAAAATATGCTAATAAGATAACCAATAATTCTTCACTATTTAGGCTTTCTAAATTTATTTGCTGCTCTTAAGGTGTGTGCAAAAGATATAGGTAGGGTCCTCCTGCTGACTTGGATTTGCCTAGGTCCATCATGCAAATTGCCAAGTGACAATAGACAACTATGCCTGACCATGATGTCTCTTTACATTTCTAGACAGAGTGACAACCTAATTTTTTGAGGATCAAGCATGCTACACAACTATGATCGAGCTCATGTCGTGTGTCAGGTGATTAACTGTGTCTCCGCAACAATTCACCACCATTGCTTACTTGATTCTAAGACGCTCCTCGACCAACGTGGTTATCTTCATTATGTTAGATGTTGCTGTTGTTTCCTGGATTTTTTGTTTCTGTTCACATCTAATTTCCTAATGCCACACATTCCAAAAGCAGATTCATGTGTCTATCAAGTGGATGACCCGGTAGCTAGAAAACCCTGGTGTGGACAAGAATATTGCAGAGTGTATTGGGAGATCAACGACAAAGAGATGAAGAATTGGATGCTAAGGAGAAGGTGTTGGGGTTGTAACGACCCGGGTTTTCAAAAGCGGAAAACACGTCATCCTGCTCTCGTGATAGTCCCTGGATCAGACGCTATCACGCACAGACATCCATCACAGATAAATATCACAACCATACATCGAAATGAAGCATCAGAGTACGAATATAATCTTATTATTACATATCCTGAATAATGGAGTACATCAATACACGCCTCTTGGCGGAATAACAAGAATAAGAGCCTACGCAGCGGTAGCTAGCTTCCAGAAGGTGTCTCCATCTTTATTCTCCTCCCACAGGCATCCTTGAGCGAAGCATCGTGCCCCTCAGTCGTACCATCCGTCGGCGTTGTTGTCGAAGTCTGACTCGTACCCTGCAAGCTCAGGGGCTAACCCCAAGGATCGGGATAGGTCCACGTCACCAACCGTATGCAAGCTTTAAGTGGCCTACTTCTAAAGGTAAAGAGAGGAACAAGGTAGAGGCTGGGTTTCCTAAGCAGCAGCAGCATCAACATAAAAAGGATAATATCTCCATAATCCCACCAAATCCCATATCACTGTTACACGATCACCCGGATCACCACCGTCACCATCACCTATCTCACTAGGGTCGGTGCAAGAACTCCCACTCGCACCTCAATGGTTGCACCCGGATCCGCGAGGCGAGGGAGCAACTCTCCTCTCCACGAATACAACCACGGCTCACCATACACTCTCATCCTATAAGGGGGAAGGTAGAAATCCCAAAACGTAAGAGTCGGAGTAAACAGGCATGTCCATAACCGAGGACGCGGCTATACGTATAGATCTAAACTCTGCAGGCGTGTACACCAACTCAACCTTTAGGACGGTGTCTGACGGCCCGAGCCTACCCAACCGAACGAACACCTAGGAGTTATGATTACATCCCGCATACGGGCCTCGCGCGGTCCTTCGCAAAGGACCACCCAACTGAACATGCCCCGTGTGGCCGCACGGGAGCGCCCAAGAGGAAGGGACTCCACCCTACACCCACATCATCGATACCCTCTATCCTACTAGTAGGTATGGCATCGCACTTGCTAGGGTCGAAATGGCCCCTATCCCCACTCTCGGAGGTGGTGTGTACAAAAGTCCCGTGTAACAAAGCGACCCACTCGATTTCGAGGGGCGAGCTCCTATCCTCCAAGTCATCACAAAACCCCAACACTGTGCTCCTAAAATAGTGTACCCGCCATAGGTACCAAATCGGGAATCGCCCGAGAAGGCGAACCCTGGCCCCGATCCGGATCGGGTTGTCTTGAGCTCACCCCGCCAAGTATCCCAAAACACCTTCTCCTGCCGTTTTCCCCACACACGCCAAGAAACTACCACAATATCCCAACACATGCATAGCAAGCTCGTATCAACACGCATAAATAAAGTAGTAGTAGTAGTAGGTCAATCAAGAACAAGGTAGTAAAAGGTAGTGCAAGGGTTTCATCATATCCATCATCATGCATAAGTAAAGCGCTAGCGATTCTAAAGCAATGCCTAATGGGCATTTAAAGTACGTCGTGGCAGGTTAGGTCGTCGTGAGTCTGGTTCGACTCTCGACCTTGGCGGCTCCTAGAATCGTACTTAAATAAATAAACACGGATGCTATTTGCAATAAATCCAAGACGAAGAACAAATAGGACCCAAAAAGAGGCAAACTCTAGCCTAGCGGAGTTTGGAATTTTAGAAGATTTTCAGAAGAAGTTTTGTATTTTTCGGAGCTAAAATGGATTTAATATGAATTTCCAAAGGTAAAATAGATTTCTGAAATTAAAATACGCATTTACAATATTGTAAACTCTGGGCTAGCTATGGGGTATCTCCTGCAGACTTTAAAAGGGCTTAAAGCCAGCTCCTGACTAGCTCCAGCTAGGGACGTGGCGGCCACGTGGTTGGCTTAAAGCTAACTCTTGCACACGTGGCAGCCAACTGGCTTGACGCGGTGGCAAGGCACAGGTGATCCTGTGCGGCGCCGGAGTGCGGGTCGCGGGTGTGGCATGGCCGTGAGTGGTCCGCCGCACTTGATCCCGCCGGATCCTCTGTGGTGACTCAAGCATGTGGGCGGCCGTGTGTGGTAGAACCCTAGGGTTTTGGGGCGGCGCTGGAACGTGCTCGAGGAAAGTCCCTAAGGAGCAGCGGCGCGGGCAAGGGTTCGCCGGCGGTGAGGCGTGCCCGGGCTGGTCAACAAGTGACAGGGGGTGAACGACGTGCACCAGGGGATCATGTTCGTGTAACAAGGTCGGCCTTTTGGCCGGAGTGCAGCGTGAGGCGGCGAGGCAGAGGCAGACGGCGGCGGCGGTGACGGCGCGCAGAGCGGCGAGCACCGCGGCGGCAGCGGGTGAACAAAAACATCGAGGTGGCGTCGTGCACCAAGGAAACACAAACGCAACCAAAAGCGGGCTTTTGCCCACTTACCCGTGTGATACGGTGTGGCGGTGGCGGAGCTCTGGCCGTGGCGCGGCGAGGTGTAGATTCTTGCCACGGAGGCGCTGTGATCGTCGGCGGCGGCACCGCAAGCAGACGTGCAGCGTGAAGGCCGGCACCACAAACGGCGGCGTGCGCGGCGGCGGCGGCGCGGGCAAGGCGCGTTCTCCCTCGGCTCGAAGGCCGGGTCCACAACGGATGAGAGAGGGAGCGAGGCCTCACCTTAGTGACCTCAGGTCGACGTGCAGGTGTTGGGGAAGGCGGCGGAACAGGGTCGTCGGCGGTGAGGAAGATGGGCGGCGGAGGCGAGAGGAAGGGGAAGCAAGGCGTCGCGGTCCGTGGCTTCACTGCGTCCAGGGGCTTCCACGGACGGCCTCCGGTCCTCGCGGCGGTGACGGCGAGCTCCCGGGCGGCCTCCGGGCTTCCTTCTCCCTTCTCCTTCTTCTCCGGCGAGGCAGCAGTGTGCGGCAATGGGGAAAAATCCCCGGCGGCTAGGGTTGGGAGCATCGGGCGCGGCGGCCTACTTATAGGCGGTGGCGCGGCGGGTGCGTGGACGGCGGATGGTAAGGATGGTAAGGTGGGCGCGGGCGTGCGGCAGGCGCCATGGGCGGCGCTCCGGCGCTTTGGCGCGGCGGCGTCATCAAAAGGGGAAAAGGAAGACGGGGTGACGATGGTGCCCGGGTCCTGCGTGCTGGCATCACGCGCGGGGTTGGTGGTGAGCGGGCCGGTGGGCCGTGAAGTGCTGGGCCGGCGGAGAAATGCAGGGACGCAGGTTGGACTGGGTAAAGAAGGCCGGGGGCCTGGAGTAGACTCTGCGAACTCAAGGCCCAGCCGGGTTGATCCCTTTTCCTATTTTCCAAAACCCTTTCCTCTAAACTACTTAGATTCAAATTTGAATTTAGAATTCAAATTTGACTCTCACACAATAAAAATCCAAATAAAATCCAAATGAACTCCAAGGTTCTCACACTAGCATTTTATATTTCCTAAAAATATTTAATTAGCTCAAAAATAAATCTAGGAGTTTAGAAGAGAAAAATAGAAGACATCCTTAATTAAATTGTCAAGCACTCAATTAATTCACCAAAATTTTTTAAATCCTCATTTTTACTATTAACATTCCGTAATAGAATTGCGGGATGTTACAGGGGTGACAATGGGTTATTATAGTTGGGGTTGCAAAAGTGTAATAAGTTGTGATGTTTATGTTTGGTTATGGTGTCATGGGGAAGAAGCAGGTTTGGATCACGAATAGTTCGTAATAAGGCCTGTGTACTGGTGCCTGTACTCTTCATTGGTCATCGCATTAGATGCCATAGTCCAAGATGTGCATCCAAGTCTTCCTTCAAGATAGATGCGCGTTCAATCTAGGAACGGCTAAGAAAAATGGTCTGGGAAGGTAGGGAATTGAAGATCAGTGGTGATGGAGACAGCAGCGTCGCATGGTTGGATTGCTGGATGTTAAGGCAAGAACATTGATGTTGTGTAATATACAGTCTCATCCATTGCCAAATAATGTTAAAATAGGTAACATGCAAAATGAATTGTCTAGAAAAAATATTATGAGTTGCATGAAAATAACTCGTCCATTACCAAATAATCTTAAAAGAGGAAACCTCTACAACAGGTCATCTAGAAAAAAAAAGAAATATTTGAGTTGCATGAAGACAACCCGTACATTACAATGGTGAGTAAGTGGTCTCCTAGTTCAAAATTTTGCTTCGTGAAACAATCACTTCGTTGTTTTCTCATCTCCCTTTTTTCTCTTCCACATCATCAAAAATTCTACATGGAATTGTGCATAAGACAATTTACAAGACTGCTTATGCGTACCAACAACCGTGCAGGTGCACTGAAATGCAATAGTGAAAGTTGTTCTGAATACTTGAGTTATCAAGATGATGAATATGTACAAAAGGTACAAATATACAAATAAAGCTTCAATCAAGCTTGCCACACAGTTAAACACATGGAACGCTGCAACTTCTGATTAGCTGCTCATCTCCTCAGATATATATTGTGAATTGCATGGTAATAACTCATCAATGGTGAGTGAGTGGTCTTATATTTCTAAATTGTACCACAGTAGTTTTGCGCACTGATCAAGGAGAAGACAAACAATACAGATTGGATATTGTAGGTGACGCTTTGATCATCCGATGGTTGAGGTTGGTAGCTAAAGAAACAAAATCCAAACCTCAAGCACACTTGAACAATAGCATCCCCATTTATCTTTTACAATGATGGAAACTGTGCAGGTGCGATGAAATACAGTAGTACTGAAATCATTCTGAATACTTGAGTTATCAAGATGATGATGAATATGTACAAAAGGTACAAATATACAAATAAAGCTTCAATCAAGCTTGCCACACAGTTAAACACATGGAACGCTGCAACTTCTGATTAGCTGCTCATCTCCTCAGATATATATTGTGAATTGCATGGTAATAACTCATCAATGGTGAGTGAGTGGTCTTATATTTCTAAATTTTAGCACAGTAGTTTTTGCGCACTGATCAAGGAGAAGACAAACAATACAGATTGGATATTGTAGGTGACGCTTTGATCATCCGATGGTTGAGGTTGGTAGCTAAAGAAACAAAAATCCAAACCTCAAGCACACTTGAACAATAGCATCCCCATTTTATCTTTACAATGATGGAAACTGTGCAGGTGCGATGAAATACAGTAGTACTGAAATCATTCTGAATATTTGAATTCTCAAAATGATGATGAATAGGCACAACATAGAGAAAGGTACAAATATGCAAATAAAGCCTTCCATCGAGCTAGCCACATGGGACCCTGCAATTTCTGATTAGCTGCTGGTCACTGTGGAGATCATGTGCAACAAGTCAACAACACTGCAGGATTAGTTGATTAGACACCGTCGATTCACTGTAGGAGACCAAGGTTTTTATTTTTTACAACAAGGAGACCAATATTGTGTTGAGCCGCTGATCGCGACGCTAGCGGGAGGTGGCTGCTGTTTCGTGACTTCCGTGGGTTTGGTCATTTCTGGTTTCCCCATGCCGCTCATGCCGAACTTAGTTCGTGCATTCATCAAGTACATCTAATTAGCGTTTGGAAAATTTCAAACAAGAAGGTATAAAATGGCTTGACGGAGAAGCACGGCCGGGGAAGGAGACAAATGTGCATGTATAAATAGAGTGGAAGTTTATATGCAGTAGTGAACACTAACATTTTGGATTATGGAGCCATTTGGTGCAGCACATGGCAGAAAGTTTAGCAGCAGGTCTGGTACACACCACTGCCCACTGGATAGTAGTAACTCGCATGTGGTTTGCTGGGAAGCATTTGGAAGAGGCAGACTTCATCTTGGTTAGTTTTATGGTCAATTTATTACTCCATATCGATGTAGGATATTTTTCTTACAATATGTTGGAATTATGTCAATATTGTGTACTAGTTGGTTACGTTTGGACTTGAAGTTGTATTAGCGTAGGGTGTAGAGTATGTCGGACTTTGTAACCCGGGCTCTTCATAAATATGAGGAGGACCGTTGTTGTAATCATGGCGACATAGCGATAGGCTCGCAGAGGAAGGCGGTGTGTTTGCGGATCCCGGAGCGATCCGGTGTTGCGGTTTGGGAGGAGCGTCCGTAGTCATACCCCGGGATGTAGGCTTTGGGCGAACCTCGTTAACAATATCGTATCGCTCTCGTGTCGTGTTCTTGTGATTCATTATCTCGGTAGATCAATTGTTGCTTTTGCGCGCTATTATTCTAACAAGTGGTATCGAGCCGGTCGAAAAATCTGGAAAACATCTCCGGGTCGCATGGTGACGGGAGCCCGTGAACGCCTCCGGAGGGTCGCACGGATGGTTGTGACCGGAGAGTTGGATTCAAGACCTGGATAACGTCTTCTGGAGATCACACGAATGGTTGTGATGGAAGAGTTGGGCCCAATGTGACGGGAGAGATTGTTGGGTTTAGTCCCACATTGGAAATTGATGGGGAGGAGCACGACATAGGTAGGGGCACCACCATCAGCTAGTTTTGGTTGATGAGCCCATGACCCACTATTGTGAGCTCCAAGTGGACCTAGACCTCGGTGGAGTGCCGGTTCGTGAGTATAGCTGGTCGGGTCGGATTCCGCGCCACTCTAACACAATAGAATAATATGCTATTATATTGTTGGCATTCGAAATCGGCACATATCGAGATTTCCAGTATTAGAATTGAAATTCCAGTTCGACATTTTGATCCAGGCTGAGAGCAAGTTTTGGGAAAATTGGAAAGTCCTGTACATCAAAATTCAAAATTAATTTGAGGATGAGTTTTGATAGGATTGTTCCAACTCATAATTGAGGCAATACATCCAATCCCCATTGTATAAATATAAAGAATCGTGACTGATTGAAACATAAGAAATTCCGTACATGTGGGAATATCCAATTTATCTCCAAAGTGAGCTCTCGGGTTAGACTAAAAATTATGAGTAAAATGCAGGTTCATCAACTTGTAAGAAGGTGTCACTTAGGTCCATCAACTTTGAAAATGCATTTTAGGTTCATAAACTTGTTGAGTCATTCATCGTAGGTCCATAATCGTCCACATATCCTTCTCGGTGACATGACATGATGATTTGGCTAGAAGAAGCATATTCTAATTGAGGCATTTCATCGAGCAACTTATGAGTGACACATGCTTGATATTTTCGAGCTAAATGAGCAGCCTACTACTCTTGTCATACACGTGAGGAGGCTACGCTATTCAACCCAAGGAATGTCTATATATGTGTCGCCCATTTGTAACCTACTGCTCAAATGCCTCGCCTAGAAGATGCTTCTTGAGCCAAGTCAACGTGTCATGTCACCAATACAAGCATATGTGGAAGTTATGGACCATGGTGAATGACTCAACAAGTTCATGGACCCGTAAATGCATTTTGAGAGTTGATGGACCTAAGTGACATCTCCTTACAAGTTGATGGACCTCGATACTTTACTCAAAAATTATTATATTGCAAGTTATTAGGTTGGAGGATTGAACCAAAATAGCTAGAGCTCTTGGATTGGATAGTTTTACCTTGTGTTTCTTATCCTCTTTTGCTACGCTTTCAAACATCTATCAATGTTCATCTTTCACTACAGTAGAAGATAATGTTATAGTCAACTTGCCAACATTTCGATATGTTGGCGTGACCCCACAATGGGGTACAGGATGTATTGGCAGTTTGGGGCCAGGCATCCAATGTACCTATTATGCATATACATCTCATTTTCCTTGTATCAAGAAGAGTGACAGCTATCTGAAACTGAATATTTTCGCCAAACGGGAGCACTGGAGATACAACATGCATGCCACATCAAGAGAGACTGAAAAGGTTGAAGACCGCCAATTACGCCTGCTGTGTCATTGAACGTCCCATTGGTCAGGCAATCAGTCATGAGTCATGACCTTTCTGTGCCTCTTGATCTGTATATGCGCTTTCTGGAGGAATTGTTCATGGAAAGGGAAAGGAAACAGTATGGTTTTTTTTACAGCTAATATAGTAATTTGTACGAGTTAGGATGAAAAGGAAAATTACCGCTAATAAATACTCAGGTCACTTTTCAATAATAACAGAAAAATTAAATTGGTTTAAAACATCATATATTATTGACTAGAGGTAGTGATAAAATAACATCAAGACAACGGAAGTCCTCAAGAAGATTGCCCTGTTTTGACCCCTACCGCGTTTGGTAATCCATGCTATTTGATAACAAGTGCTCCACGTCACAAGATAAGCCTAGTCACATAGTCATTGGCATTCGATTAAGGAATATTATCAACCTAATCTCAAAAAGGAATATTATCAACCAACAACTGTGTTGATAATGTCTGTGAGGTAATGGACGGGCCCACCAAGCCCAACAAATCAAAGAGTTGGCGCGCCGGAATAAAAAAACTTACTGTTGAGATGTTGCCCCCATGTTCTTATGATTGACTTCTACTATATTATAGTTAACCCAAATGCTAAACGGAGAGGGTGTTAAATGGAGAGCCCTTCGAGGTTACTTCCTGCGACACTTAAGTTACTTCCCGTGACAAAAAGTTACTTCTCGCGACACATATTACTTCTCGCGACAAGAAGTTACTTCCTCTGCGCTTCTTTCATCGAGGAAGTAATTTTGTGTCACAGAAGTAACCTGAGGACTCTCCATGTATAACTAAAGTTACTTCCTCGTGTGTGTTTTTTCTGTTGAGAGAAGTAATTTTGTGTCGCAAGAAGTAACTTCGGAGGGCTCTCCATGTAAGACTAAATGGAGAGCCCTCTCGCTTAGTCGCCTCCTATAGTTAATGTATCATGCTAAATGAACTCTTCTATGTTCCAAAGGGTAAACCCTTTTGAGACCACAAGTTAAATTTAACTTTACAAACAGAGAGAGCTTTTGATGAATAATCTGAAAGGTCTTTTCGGTACACAATACCACTTGGTAGTACGGTGGTATTATCGGTTTTTTTCGATTTTTGCTATGGGTAAAATGGTAATTTTCGATATATATTATTTAGAAAAATTTTCCTCCTCCCTCCCTATGATATCTAAACCATTTCATATATTTAATTTCATAGATTACAACAATATTATTTTGTATTCGATAATACTCAGATACTACCCATACCACCTATAAATACCACTCATACCACAAAAAAACTAGTGGTACATGTAATTAATCTCAACCATCGGATCTTTACATATAGATCATTTTCTACACACGAGTCCTTTTCAACGGTGGCATGGTGCTATTGTGTCTGAAAAGACCTCTAATCTGATTGCATCAACTTTATGCAAAGTCAATTAATGGTCAAAGCTTGAAAAGTTTGACTGGGAGTTAGGACAAACCTAAACTGTGTGATTGGAGAGAGTACTGATGGTCAAATATAAAACCGACTTACATTTAGGATTGGAGGTAGTATACTCAAAAAGAAATAAATAGAAGCGAACATCTGGTCAGTGATGAAACATAATGACAATAGTAATATATTAGTGGATGTATTCAAACCAAGCCCTTAATGTGCCTTTTCTGTATGAATATTTACTTGTAAAAGATGCTATTTTCCTTTGCCATGAACAACAACCCAACCCTCGGGTTAATCCTGTTGTTTTTATCCATAATTATATCCAAATTCACACCCACCTCAAATGACGAGGGTATGAATAGAAAAAATTATCCACTAAAGATAAGGAGAGGTTAGGTTGTGGGGGTACAAATAATCGATTGAGTATGTATAAAATCTAGTACAAAATTAAGGGTATCCATTGGGTATAAGAGGGATTAGAGAGGATAAGAAGTGGATAATAATTATTTAGATTTGGGTGTGAACGAGAGTGGATTTGTCAATACCCTTCCTAATGGCAGCCTTACCTCGGGTGCACCAAGCCTACCTGCAACCAAAATAATTGACAGCTTTGGCCTTTTCCCGTATATGATTGACATCTCCACCCTGCTCCTCTCAACAATGATGTGCTGCCAAGTACCAAAACCTTCCTTGTTTGAGTCCTACAATAAAATAAAATGGCAGTTGTAGGTGCTTCCATGTCCTTCTTCTATATATGTATATTCTTCTCAGTCTAGTGGAGGCCCCATTTGTAGTTTGGTGAACACCTTGCTTTTCCTCACCAGAAACCAAAATGGCAGCCAGGATGCCTTGCCATCATCCTTCTTCTACCTCCTCCTCCTCCTTGATCGGCGGCTACCCAAGGTCTGCCTCAAGGAAGTCGGCCTTCAGGTTCAACACCTCTGCTCATGGCAGCAGTTCTTCATCACACCTCCCTTCGCTGCTGTGACAGACAAGAAGAAGGTAGGATTGTCGCAGCAGTTCTTCACTGCTGTAGTGGTTTGATCTTGTTCTAAGTTGTTCCTGTAATTGGTAGGTGTTTGAGGACCAATTGAGAGGGATAGTGTGCTACAGAGATGAGAACGGGGAGATGATCTGCGAAGGGTATGACGAAGGCCCCAGGCTCGGAATCCGGTTGCCGGAGAAGGCCTGCTTCCCATGGTGAGCATCTGAATATTCTGCATCTTGGTTCTTGGTGTGTTGGCAAGGTTCAGAAAAAAGGGTGATCTGTTCTCTGATACGGTTGAATCTTTGTTCTGATACAAATGATCCTTATGCTCTGATTTCTGAAACTGTAGGCCTGTGGGAATTCAGGTCACCGATTTCATCCAGCTGGCGACGCTTCAGGTTTTGAGGATGTCGATGTTCTTCAGCTCAAGGATGGTCAGAAGAGGA
Organism: Cenchrus purpureus; assembly: GCA_022644695.1. NCBI lineage: Eukaryota > Viridiplantae > Streptophyta > Magnoliopsida > Poales > Poaceae > Cenchrus > Cenchrus purpureus. The sequence goes on from CP053462.1 coordinate 16,511,496, forward strand.
AGCTCTGAGCATGGAACTAATCTTATAGGCATAATCGTGTCAAATGATGTTATGAGAGAATAACTGCATGTATTGCAAGGTCCTGCACTTTGTTAGTTGTTACTGATAGTAGCTCTTCAGATTATGCCCAGAGTTTTGGGTTTTATATAAAAGTAGAAATGATATTGTTCTCAGGAATGTACTGCTGAAAGCAGACTGAATTGTTTGTACATAATCACTTTCTGCAAGGATGAGAACGTTTATAGCATAACTTCAAATGCAAAGTGAGGAAAGGAAACCTGAATATCCGATCAGGGAATGCCATAGGCAACAAGTTTATTGGATTGCAGGAATACAGTTGCAGTTCGCTGCAATTTCAGGCTTCAGGCTTCAACTGGCAACACGGGAATGAAATTACTTGAAAGAAAGGTTTTTGAATCTGGTTGATGGCAAGAATATTTCTGTCCTTTGTTAATGCCAGACCCTCGTGGGCCATGTGAGTCTGAAGCTGGAGGCTTCGTGGATGTCGCCATCGTTGGAGACATCGGCGGGCCATCTCATTATCCCTTCATACCTTGTCAGCATCAATTATCAGGCTAAGTGAAAGCCCTTTTGACTTTACTAAAGACTAGAGTTTCTATTCTTGCATAAATTCCATTGTTCAGTCATTAGAATTTGGAAAATTATGTAGGAACGTATAACTGAATCCTGTTTTGGAGATAGGATTTCAAGAGTACACAGTTCAGCAGTTCACATTTTCCAGACATGGTCATGGCCTTCCTGAATGCTTGTTTCACGAAACATTCATTCCAATTGGAATCATAAGCTGCAAACAGAACAGGGCATGAAAACTTTACAGTTGAATCCCCAATGAGAGCGTCCTGCTCTCCAAGAGAATTCCAGCTCTGAACAGGAATCCAATTCCAATCCCACTAGACAGAAACACAAGGAAAACTTACTGAATACTGATGGATACGCATAGCGCACACAGTAACTTTGTGACTAACCGCTTCGTTCTTGAGATTTTACAGAGCGGTTAATCAGACGTCGTCGTCGTAGGGGAAGGAGGTGGCGCCGAGCCACTCGTCGCCGTAGATGAAGTTCTCGACGGCGAACTGGGCTGCCTCGTCGTACTCCATCTGGCGCACTCCGGCCCAGCCCACGCGCCCCTCCGTGTCCGCGCCCGGCCCGGCGTTCCCGTACTCGCCGAAGCACACGGTGTCGCCGCGGCCGGGCTCGGCGCCGGGCCACTCGGCCCACCCTTCCTGTCGACGATCTGGCCCAGGTAGAGTCCATCACCACGGCGCGCGCGTACGCGCCACGGCCGGCCCAGGAACGTGCGCGTGCCGGCGGGCATCGCCGCGTCGTCGGCGGCCGAGGAGACGGTGCAGCGGTGCAGGGCGATGCCGGTGTCCTCGTTGGGGTCGCCGCGTCCGTGCGCGGTGAGCACGACGGACTGGCCCGGATCGGCGCCCTGGCGAGGAGCGCGCAGCCTGCAGCACGGCAGCGGCGTCGCCGAAGACGGCGTCGACGGTGCCGGAGACGGCGCACTCGCGGTAGAACTGGCGGAACGAGTGCGCGTAGAGTGCGTCCTGGTGCCCTCCACGCCGCACCGGTAGAAGGCGGCGAGGTCCGCGCCCACCCGCAGCGCCACCGCCTGCCCGCCGGCCGCGCCCGCCGTGTTGCGGAACGTGACGTCGCGCGCCAGGAACCCTTCGCCGGACACGCCTGCCAGGAATCACATGCACATTTTTTGGGCGTTAGCTTCGCGACGATATGGGACACGATAGGATCATCAGCGAGAGCACGATGCCGCCGCTAGCGCTAGGGACATGGCCAAAAGGAGCTCTGTTTCGTCAGCGACTCGTCGTCGAATTGGCGAGGTGACTGAGTGATAAAGGTCTGCATGGCCATGAGCATGTCTCGGTCTCGGATCGTAGCGCGCCAACCGGACCGAGATTGACTAGGAGAAGAAGGCAGGCACCACATGTTCACGTGATCAGTTAGGAGAAATATCCGACTCAACCTGTCTGGAGCTTGGACACATATGCATGCAGCCCCTGCTCCCACACACATCGATCTAAATCCTATGTCACTACCAGACTTAGATCCCATCCCTAATATAATCTGGGCATGTCGTCCCTATAATTTACTCGCATTATCTTATCTTAGTCTGCGTCTCTGACAGTCTGAAGACCACATGTCGTCATACTGACACGTCGACCATGCATGCATGTGTGCCTGCACACCACACAGAGACGTCGTGCGTGCATCGCAACAAAGTTCACGGGGCGTTTGCAATGTAGCTGCCGACCTGCCGTGCCGCCGCAGCAGTGCGCAGCGCGCAGCAACAAACTAGCAAGTGTGTACGTTAGGATCTTTGACTGATGAAGTGGTCAAGTGGGTTACCGAAGGTGGCCGTGCGGAAGGTGGTCCAGCCGGCGGCGCTGCGGCTGCCGGTGATGACGGTGGCGCCGCGGCCGTCTCCGACGAGGGCGATGTTCGTCTTGTACGGCGGCACCTCCACGTTCTCCTCGTACGTCCCGGCCCTCACCTGGATCACCGTCCTAGCCCGGCTGTTGTTCGGCGCCGCCGACACCGCCTCCCCCACCGTCCGGAAGTTCCCCGTCCCGTCCATCGCCACCGTGATCACCGTCGCCGCCGGCTGGTCAGCGTTCCACCGTCGCCGTTGTTTCCGTTGTCATCGTCTCCGTTGTTTCTGCTGTCGCCGCCGTTGTCACCGTAGTCGTCGTCGTCTTGGAGCAGATGCCGGTGGTGAATTACCTTGGCCACGGCGTTGGCGAACCCAGCGGCCGACACGCCGGCGCCTCCCGGGCGACGAGGGCGAGGGAGTTGAGACGTGCTCGTAGGCGCCGTCGAGGGACGCGAGGAGGCCGCCCACACCCGGGCCGGACGACGCGCCGGCGAGCCCGTCGAGGCAGGTGGCCTTGTTGGCGAGCGCGGCCGCGAGGTGCGCGCGCACGGGGAGGCTCTCGCCGTCGCCGGGCGCCGCGAGCAGCGAGACGGAGCGCGAGAGGGAGGACAGCGAGGCGGCGTGGAGCTCCTGGCAGTCCTGCGCGGCGCCGCGGCGGAGGGACGCGCCGCCGGCGGCTGGGGGCGCGGAGAGCGTGGAGATGGCGGGGAGAGCGAGGACAGCGCGGAGGCCGCGCCGCGGAGGGAGGCGAGCAGGATGGAGAGCACGTTCGGCGGGAGGAGCTGTACGGAACAGCTGACGCCTCGACCGCCTTCGCGCTGGTACTGGCGACGGCGACGGCGTCGAGGTGCGAGGCCACAGCGGCGAGGCATGAGACCGGGTGCGGGGTCTTGTGGCAGATGGAGCGGTGGGCGGTGCCGGTCGGCGGGCTGGCGTCCGCGGCGGCAGCCTTGTTGGTCCTCTTGGTTCCGTCGGTGTGGTGGTGGTGGCGCTTGTGACCGTGGCATTGGGATGTGCCGGCGGTGGTGAGGAGCAGGACTGCGAGGAGGAGCTGCCGCGAGAGCGAGACGGCCGCCATGGACGTGGACAGTGGGTGTGTGTGTGGTGTGGAGGCAAGTGAGAGAAAGCATCCAAGATATAGCAATATATGGGGAAGTATAAAGGTATTTCTCCGTTCTAAATATATAACACCGCTGACTTTTTACTCCAACTCGACCACTAATATATATGAACAAATTAGTTAACTAAAGTAAATGTATATCAATATATCTATTATCCGATGTACTTGAGATTTAACTTGTTGATTTATAGATTTGCAAAAAAATTTGTACAAAAGACGAATGGTCAAACGAACGAAAAAAGTTAATGGTGTCATATATTTAAGAACGGAGGTAGTACTAAGGATTATTCAGGATAGTTTCTCTCGAAACATGAGGATATGTAGCTGATTTTGGAGATAAACGTTTTGGGGGTTTGGAGGCAGAATCAGAAATGTTTATACTTTATAGGATTTTATGAGACTTATACAAACTAAAGTACAACACCCCAAAGCTTATTAGTTCAGCAACGGACACAGGGCCAGTATCATTTGTGTGCCAATGTTATGGGAACGTGTGGTGGTGAGGTAGGGCTCAATTTGCATTGGAGCGAGATACGAGAGCTAGGGCGAAGGTCAGCAAGCTCATTGGCAACTGTGGTTGCCATCCCCTCTCTTTCAGTGTAGGTTTGTTTTAACGTTTCTTGCTACATGATTTTTACTGTGCGTCTAGATATAGATTATATCTAAAATCTATGTACCTAAAAACACAAAATAACCTACAATTTAAAACGATGAGTCTTACAGTTGCTATCAAAAAGGTATAGCCGTCGCTAGCTAAATTGTTTATATTTGATTATGTGCATTTGGTTGTATTGGAAACTCAATAAGTTTAGCTATTTACTCCAATAATAATCGAAGATTTGACATTACAGTAGCAAAGCAATTTTTTTAGTGATAATTCAAAGGGTCTTTGTTGACACCTTTTAGGGCCAACACACGAGAGCACTAGAGCGTCGCGGTCACGAATGCAGAAGAAGCGAGTCGCCGCCGTGACCGGTCAAACCGGTCAGGCGCACCGGTCAGACCGGTGTCCTAGGGTTTGGCTCAAGACGATCGTTCGAGGAGGATAACTACCACTCTTACGTGATGGAGGACGGCCAGGTTTACGAGCAAACCAAAAGAGGGATAACCAACGTTTACGTGACGAAGAGCGACTAGTTTACGAGCAAACTAGCAAAGACCGCCGAAGCTCTCGCCCGGGAGGGACCCCGTCGTGGCGTGACGTTGTCGGCGGCGTGCCCTAGGTCGACCAGTGAGCCTTAGGACGTCATCTATGACCGTGGAGATCGAGAGGAGCAGCATGGAGGTTGGAAAAGCTAGGGTTTAGAGTAAAAGTAATGGTAATGATAGATTCGATTGTGTTCCCCTCAATCGGCCGTGGCCTTCATAAATATAGGGTGGGAGGTCTTGCCCGAGGAGTCAAGCCTATACAAATTCCATGTCAAATACAACTCCTAACTCGGATTTACCGTCGGGCCGCACCGGTCGGGCCGGTCGAGCGAGGTTGGTTCTTCCCAGGACCATAACTCCCTCATCCGGACTCCGAATTGGACGTTCCACATATGCATTTCGATCACGAGATCTACGCAATGGTGAAGTCCAATTGGCATTTTGAGCACTTTGGTTTGTGGTCGGGGTGTGGGTCAAAGGTCGGGCCGGTGTGGTCTTGAATCGGCTATATGACCAATAACTGAATCGGATCGGTTGACCTTCTTATATAAGCGGATCAGCCACTTTTGACCATGATTATTTGATCTACATGACTATCTTGATCCTCTTGGCAAAAGCTTCATCTTGGTGCACTTGAACTTATGATTTGACATCATATCGGCGCTTCTCCAAATACTTCTTTGCCCTCTTTACGAAATCATATTCAGAACTTCCAAGATGACCCACGGTCTGTCAAATACATATTCAAGCCAAACTTGCATAATATCAAGAGTTAGCACTAGATTGACAATTCTAGCCTTAGCTTCACATATCTCTAACCGTACCACTTTTAGTGCGAAACAGTCTTGCAATAGTTTTATGCAAATCAATATGTTATATAAAATAGTATATGTATGATGTACATGTTATGGGTCACGCATGACACATTGCTCATTAGTTGGGTATGGAACTGTGGATTTCGTTTTTTGGACATTGATTTATTTGGCTACGCAACAAATTTTAGCAAAGCTCATATCAATCGTTTGCATACCATTATGCACGATCGATAATAGCAACCAAGTCATAAGAGTTTGTACTGTTAAATTCCACATGGCGTTGATAACACATTCAAATTCCCTTCAAATTTCAGTCCTAGCCCCACTTTTAACCATGCAAAACTTATTTGTTTTGGATCAAAACATTCAAATTTCATTTTCTTTTTTTAGTAAAGTAGTCTTTCATTGATTCAAACAGTCATTACACACATACGGCCGGAGAAACTCGGAACATCATTAAACCAAAGCCGATGCAGAGTTGATCCGTGATCTAGCAAGAACATGAGCGACTTCGTTACAAGACCTACTTACATGAATAAAAGAGTAAACTACTCGAGCTTGCGACTTGCTTAATATCTTGGGTTATAATTCCTATTTGGGAGCGATCCATGGCATCGACTGAGCTTACGAACCAAAGAAAGACAATCCGTGGCAATTACAAAGACGATTATGTGGAAGCTCAAGTAAAGTGAATGCACCGACATGAATAGCCTCTGCTAATTCGGGATTTGTGATCATATTAATGCCTTCTCTGCGAGCAGCGAACTTCTCCTTTATGATCTCGACCACAATACCCAATCCCATTCTATTAGATTTTTGAAAGATTGCTGCATCTACGTTCACCATAACCCATCCTTCCGGCGGTGGACTCCAATATTTAGGCTTAACAGAGTCACACCTATTAGGAACGACAGGATCGTACATATGCATCACCATGTCAACATATGCAAGTATCTTTTCAACTAAGCGGTGGGGATGCACTTCCCTTTCTCCATTCTGACAGCGTTCCTAGCTTCCCAAATATGCCACGGAGATATCACAAAGATAGTTGCCTCTCTATCCGTCTGACCACCAGAACTCAAAAATCCATTGTCGAGGCGAAACAAAAGGTTTGAGCAATCTCTTAAGGCCACATCTTTTCTTCAAGTCTCTCCAAATGTCAGCAACATATTGACAAGTGAAAAAGGTATGTTCTATAGTTTCATCTCTACCACAGTGGCAACAAAGATCATAAGCTGGGATATTTCTCTTTTTGAGTTGTTGACCAGTTGGAAGGCAATTATGTGCCAATCTCCACAAAACAATTTTCATTTTAGGTGGTACTTTTATACTCCACAAACTCTTCCATTCTTTTGCAAAGTGCGTACTGATCTGATGATTCCCCTTTACCCCTGGTATTGGCCTTTAGATGTACTTTCTCACTTTTAGCCATGATATATGCTGATTTCACGTGTATATACTGTTTTGTAAGTGGCGGAAATATAATCAAGCACCCGGTTATGGCTCAAAGCAATATTTAGGATGCACTCAGCATCAGCAGGGCTAAAGCATATTCATACAAGTTCCTCATTCCATTTTCTAGATGACTCATCAATTAAAGAGCACACCTTAAGATCATCGTGAATATCGACAATGTGATTGGATGGCGAGGTGCATCATGAATCCATTTGTCCTTTGTAATTCTAATTTCTTCCCATTGCCCACTCGCCAAAGGACGCCATTGCGGTCCGGAGGCTTTTTCCCATACATCAAGCTTCACCATGTAAAAGAGCTTGACCTTGTAGGAAGAATCAATAAAGGAACATTTTGGATAGTACCTTCCTTTAAGAACCTTTGCACACAAAGAATCGGATTCATCATTAACCGCCAACATTGACGGCCAAGCATTGCTTTGATTGAAAAGCTTCATATCTACGAATCCCATTCCTCCCAAAACTTTGGAGTTGTCAACCATCCGGATCTCCAATGCAACTTCTTTTGCCTCCTTCAAAACCCCACGGTTTGAAATTGTTGCTCTCATCTTTTCACATATAGCATCGGAAGCTTAAAACAACTCATTATATAAGCTGGTATGGCATGTACGCTGATTTAAGCAATACTTCCTTTCGACTCTAGACAAAGGCCTATCACTCCATCCCTGAATCCTTTTCCACATCTTCTCTGAAATAAAATTAAAAGCATTCATTTTCGATTGACCCACATAAGTTGGCATGCCAAGATAATTAGATTGGGTTGCTTCATTTTGCACATTCAGAGAGTTCATTACCTTCTGTTTAATATCATCTGGACAATGGTAGCCAAAGTAAAGAGATGATTTCTGTAGATTAATCCTTTGGCCAGACACCTGGCTGTAAGTCTGCAGGACATATTTCAAAGAGTTAATACATTTATCATTTGCACGTGTAAAGAAAATGCTATCATCCGCAAATAAAAGATGTGAAATAGTTGGTCCTGAGACGCCATTTCTCACCCCCTTAAGACGACCTGCTTGTTCCTCCTTTTTTAACATACATGAGAGACCTTCAGCACAGAGCAAGAATATATAAGGGCTAATAGGATCTCCCCACCTCAGTCCTCTTGTTGGTATAAAGGGTTCTGTTAGTTCACCATTCACTTTTACTGAGTATCGGACTGAGGAGACACATCGCATAACACTGTTAATCCACTTCTGTGCAAAGCCTAGCTTTTGCAAAACTCCCTGCAGGTAGTACCACTCTACACGGTCATATGCCTTCATCATATCGATCTTGAGGGCAAAGAAAGGGGTTTTAGCATGCTGTCTTCTAATTGAGTGCAAGCACTCATAGGCTATAAGCACATTATTAGTGATAAGTCTGCCCGGAACGAAAGCACTTTGCTCTTCTGCAATTATTTTCGGTAGAAGACCTTTTAGTCTATTAGCAAGCACTTTTGATGCAATTTTATATAGGACATTGCACAAACTAATTGGTCGAAAATTTGTTAGATATTCTGCCCTCGACACCTTCGGGATGAGAACAATTGTTGTATCACACAAACCCACTGGTATGTCATCTCCTTCTATAAAGTTTCTCACTGCTTGGCATATGTCATCCTGTAACATATTCGTGCTTCGATAAAAGCGGAAAACCATCGGACGTGGGCTTTGTTGGTCCCATTTGAAAGAGTGCTTCCTTGATCTCATCATTAGAGTAAGATTTGCATAAAGCTTCATTGGTAGCTTGATCAATACAGGAAGGGATTGCCTCCAAAACATGGCTCAAATCGATGTGGTTCGGTTGTAAATAGGTTTGAATAAAATGAACGAGCCATCTCCTTGATTGGTCCTCACATTTCCTCCCATCTTGCCGCAGAAGATATTTTATTTTATTAGTCCTTCTCCTAGCGTGGGCCCGTGCAGAAAAAGATGTGTTACGATCCTTTGAAGCCAATCCACTCTAGAGCGCTGACGGGACATTATTTCTTCTCTCTCGAATAGCTCACAGAGCCTCCGCTCGATGTCTCTTACTTCTTGTGGATAATTCCTTGTGGCACTATCACATCTCAGGCCCGCCAGACGTTTTTCGAGTTTTTTGATCTCCTTACGAGGCGATCCAAAAGATTCTCTCGCGTCAGATAAGGATTTTGCCATTTTGGTAAGATTATCCCAAGTATTTTGCAAATTTTTTGTTCCAACTGAACCATCCGCCCAACATTTTTCAACCATTTCAAGGTAATCTGGTGCCCTGCACCATGCAGCCTCATATCTGAACATGTGGCCATTTGCTTCCCTATGTTCTCTCACGCGGGAATGTCTTCAGCAGCTTTCTTTTCGTAACACACGGGAGAAAAAAAGCACAAACGGGAAACCTACGCATAAACCGCGTGCACATCGCGTCCGCTCCGTCGGCACGCGCACGAATCTCAAGCGGATCACGCGCCAATCCCACCAAATCCGCGCCCGCGCTGCCCCGATTCGATTGCCTACCTCCCGATCAGCCGCGGCACAGGCTGTTTCTGGTTTAATTGGATAGGTGGGATCCCCGTTTGGAGCAGTGGATCCCCAATTGAGCTGCCGCGTGCGGGCGGGAGGAGGATTGCGCTAGGGTTTCGGCGGGCGCGGTCGCGGTCGCCGTGTAGGTCGGCGGGCGGGCGGGCGGGCGGTAGGGTTTTGCCATGGCGGAGAAGGGCTGCCTCAAGCGGCTTCAGAAGGAGTACCACGCGCTCTGCAAGGTGAGCTCCGGTTGGATTGTGGTCGGTCGGCGGGGATGGGTCCGATTGGGCTGCTTCCGTGGCTCGATTTCTGACGGTTGGTTTTGGTTTCGCTGGGTTGCAGGAGCCGCCGCCGCAGATCGTGGCTCGCCCGCTGCCCAACGACATATTGGAGTGGCGTAAGTAGCTCCCCCCTGACCCCTACCAGTAGATTTTGTGCCTTTCTCAGTAGTTAATGTTTGGAACTGGCTGTGATTGCACTGTGTATTGTCGGAAGCGATGGTGTGTGCGTAACGCATGTCACGTACGTTTCATGTTGCGGTAGCAAGCACTTATTGAGCTTGGTTTTGTCGGAAGCGATGGCGTAGGTGAAACGCCTGTCGCATACGGTTCATGTTGTGGTAGCGATCAGTTTTTGGATGTTTCCGTATACGTGAGATTGCTCTGCGCATTGCATGACATACTCGTAGCAATTTATGGTTAAAAGCGTATGCGACAAGCCATAAATAGTTCTGCGTAGTGTGTTGAACTGAGTATGAGCATATGACAAGCAGTATGCGACAGAAATAGTATGCCAGAAATAAATTGGAAAAGTCTAGATAACCCCCACCTATGGGGGTTGGATCACATCACCCCCAACCTATGAAACCGGATGTTTTACCCCCGAACTATCCAAAACCGGACAAATCACCCCCTGAGGCAGTTTTGGACGGCGGTTTGCTACAGTAAAGTCGGTTTTGTCTTTTTTCTTTTTTGTTATTTCGGCTGAATCATTGAAAAAGCATAGTAAATCACAGAAAAATCATAAAATGGAAAATCCAATTTTGTTGGACTCCACATGAGTAGATCTACATAGTGAACATATAATATGGAATGTTTTAGAACATTTTTTTGCTATAGCTTTAGATCTATACTTTTCTGTAATTAATTCATAGCTCTAAAAAAATGTTCTAAATCATTTCATATTATATATTCACTGTGTAGATCTACTCATGTGGAGTCAACAAATTGGATTTTCCATTTTATGATTTTTCTGTGATTTACTATGATTTTTCAATGATTCAGCGAATAACAAAAAGAAAAAATACAAAACCGCTACTGTAGTTAACAGTCCAAAACCGCCTAGGGGTAATTTGTCCGTTTTGATAGTTCGGGGTAAAACATCCGTTTAATAGGTTGGGGGGTGATGTGATCCAACCCCCATAGGTGGGGGGGTTATCTAAACTTTTTCCGAAATAAATTGGCCTGTCCTAGAAATTGGTGTACGCTGAATCATGGGATGTGAGCCAGAAATAGTTGTGCGAGTGTTGAACTGAGTATGAGCATATGACAAGCGGTAATTCCTGTCAGAATTGATTTGTTTTGCTGATTCCTGATAAGCTACCTTTTAAGCTCATGGTAGGAAAGGCAGGCTAAGGTCTTTGTGCATAGGGTGCTAGGCTACTGCTTGGCATCTAGTTAAGCTCTAGAATTTAGAACATTGTTTTACGCTTACTTTTAACTTATATGGTCTAGCTCTTGACATTACTGCACATTACCAAGATTCAAGCGTTCCACTAGTAGCAGTTGGTCATTTTGATGTGACTTAAATGCCCTGGAATTAGGGAACAGTTATGTGATTGATCTTTGCTTTGTTTTGCCCAAGGGCATGTGCATAGAGTTTGTCACCTGGCATGCTTGATGTCCAAACAGTCCAATACATATTTTTATGCATTTGTCTATATTTGTTTAACAATCATTGGAATATCTGATTTAGCTGCACCATTGTCTCGTCTCTTCATGGAAATATTGCTTGTTCTGCTTATGGTACATGGCTCTGGACCCCCATATGTTTGTTTATATTTATATATTGATCAGCGTCAGGATTTGCATTGACATAACTGCAATTATCAAGTGCAACAGTAACTGCCAGCGCTAGTACATGCTGAAAACGGTTCCTGATAATTCTGTGCACCAACCTGTCAAATAGTATAGATGAGATTTTTTATGCTCTTGGTTAAATTTACTAATGACTAGTTGAGAAACTATAACTGCTGATGCTTATGTGCAGTTTTTTGTTAGTCACTTTACCTTGCATGCATCAAGGAAAAGAATTATAGTGAACATGTTTGCTATATGTGTCCATGGGAACGTTAAAAGATTGTACTCATGAGTTCTTATGAGTTTCTCTAAAATATTTTGTTATTTTAGTAAATGGTAACAGCATATCCCTGGTTTTGTACTGTTGCCACATGTATGCCAAAGCTTTGTTGTATAGTCCAAATCCATTTTGTGCCTGAGATTGTATTTATCATGCTTTAATGCAATGCCAAACTTTTTGCTTACTTTCGAGGCTATATATTGGTACTTTTTTTTGAAATTACTATATTGGTACTAGCTTATGTGCCTTCTTTACTTTGTATGCCAGACTATGTTCTTGAAGGAAGTAAAGGCACACCCTTTGAAGGTAGAGATCATGCAATACTTTGCAGCATTTTCTTTATATTATCTGCTTGATCCGATATTTGTTTCATTACTTAATCTCTGATGATGTTTTCTTGTTCCAATTTTTCCCCTGCAGGTGGATATTACTATGGGAAGCTTAAATTTCCACCAGATTATCCTTTTAAACCTCCAAGTATCAGGTGCAGAAACATTCAATGAATTATGTTTTAATGACATGGTGCTTCTTATTAGGGTGTGAGGGAAAACTGTAGCTAGGAACTTCTATAGATATACATCTTTCAAAAAAAAATTCTATAGATATATAATTAATGAAAATGTTAATTCTTCTTTTTATTTCTAACTCATTTCATTGTTCAGCATGACAACCCCTAGTGGCGCCACACAAAAGAATATGCCTGTCAATGAGTGACTGTAAGTTCTGAACTGTTTTCTGGATTATAGTTGCTTTTGCATCACATTAGGTATGAAATAATGCTCATTAATAATATGCTTTGCAGTTCATCCTGAGTCTTGGAATCCAATGTGGTCTGTAGCAAGGTATAATACTGATAACTAGCTTTTTAGCTTTTTACATGTGATGCTGGAATCCAAAGCATGCTTTCATGTTTCAGCTACTGTACAGTGTACAAACTCTTACTGCTAGTTAGATGTGCTCTGTAGTATAATTATTTGAACCTCTTTATGCCATGAGATTGGGGAACTTGAAATGATGAATCGCGGTTTAGTTCTGCTGTCCTAGTGATCTTTTCACTACGAGTCATCTATGTTTTATGCCATGAGATTGGGGAACTTGAAATGATGAATCGAGGTTTAATTCTGCTGTCCTAGTGATCTTTTCACTACGAGTCATCTATGTTTTCAGTTTAAACTGTTTGCATTTTCTTTCTTTTGTTAATCTAACATGCAAATTTTTGTGCTGCAGCATTCTTACTGGACTCCTGTCATTCATGGTAAGTTGTTCCTTGCACGTCATTATGAGTTAGCCTTTCCAAAAAAAAGGATATCTAGTTTTAATCATAATTTGCGCACAGAGATCTTGCCATGCTATAAGGTTACTTGTTGATCAGGGCTAGCAATTATAACTGCTCAACATTATTGCAAATGATGCTTGTCATTTCTCTTGCAAGAACTCACTTGGTTTAAGGTTTTTTTTTTCTCAATATCGATGAATCTTGTAATTTCAGATGGATGATGCTCTGACAACTGGAAGCATCAAGACTTCAGATGCAGAAAAGAGGCGCTTAGCAAAAGCTTCCCTTGCATACAATTGCGAGAGGTAGATTAATTTATTTGGATGCTAATTCATTCTGATCGTGCTCTTGTTAGAATTGAAAATACTTTTTACAAACTACACCTTCAGAAACAGAGCTGAACAGATCCAGTAGGAACCATCTTTTACATGAAAATAACGACTTAATTTGGTCAGGATGCTGTGTTTTCAAGGATCCTTATTAAATTATTAAACTATCATGCCACTTGTATGCCTAACTTTTAGAAACTGGCATTCATTTGCTCTTAAGTACTATTTGTCCTATTCATATAAGTGCTTCTCTTTGCAGCAAAAACTGCCCGCACTTCAGGAAGCTGTTCCCAGAGTACGTTGAGAAGTACAACCAACAGCAACAATTGGAGAATACAGCTGCAGAATCGGAGCCCCGGGAGAATCCTGCTGCACCTGCTCCATCTCCTGCAGTCCAGCAGGCTCCAGTTGTTGCCAATAGGGCACAGCCAGTGGCAGAGGCGCGTCGCGAGAAGAACCAGAAGAAGGCAGTGCCCTTCTGGATGTTGCTGGTCATGTTTTCAGTTTTTGGTGCCGTGATGGCCTTGCCCCTAATGCAACTTTGACAATAATAAAGGACTATTGAGAAAAGTGTGATACCGGGGCGTAATTTTGTATAGTTTTTTATTGGTTTGTGTGACTCAATTGTCCTCTTGGAGTCATGTTGGTGAACATGTGATGGTAAATCTGTAGAACCGTATTCTCACTCTTGACAAGCAGCATCAGAAGGTCGCTCATTTTCATTCCTCTGTTTATTTTCTTCCTGTTCACAGTCCTCTATAGTTGTTGTCGTGCTAACTTAAAATCCTAAATATGCATAACTTGTTCTTGCTCTGGGGCTCTGCAATTTTGTTTTTGTTTTAAGCTAAAACTTTCTATCTTTTTGAGTTTACATGAGAAACACTAAAATTTAAAACATGTAGTTTATTGTTAACTTCATAAAATACATTCTCATATGGTGTTTGTTTGGCACTAAATTATAATTTGAAATGATCAAATGAAGTACTCTCTCCGTCCCAAAAAGAATGACGTTTTAGGATTCAAAATTTGTCTCAAAAAGCATGTCGTTTTATTTAATTAGGCATATCTGCATGTGCATGTAACAATCAATTAGTACTAAATATGACAAATAAACAGAGGTAATCGAAGTCATTTCACCTCCTTAATAATCTGTCCTAAAATTTTTAGGATGACATTCTTTTTAGGACAGAGGGAGTAATTCGTATGAGCCACCACGGGTGGTTGTGGCATCACACGACCTTTAGGTGAGAGATCATTGCCCTATAGATTATTTCAGTCACAAACATTCACCATGTGCTCTAATTTCAAGCTAGATTAGGTAGCTTCTCACTAATTCCACAAATCACAATAAACATCATTACTGGCAGCAGCACAGCAAAGCGACTTTAAACCATGCTTCCAACCACAACCAAGAGAGCGACTTAAAATCATGCTTCCAACCACAACCAAGAGTCAGGTTGGACGCCACAAACGTTTCATCAAGGTTATAAAAGGACAGTTCATCAATCATCATTCAACATAAGGAATGAGACTTCATCGACATTGCAGTTGCACCTACTATCTTCAATGCATTCAATCTAAACAGCATATGAGCATATGGATGGTTCATTATTAGCATCTCAATTCATCTTAGCCATATGGCAATTGTTAATATATACATTCTACACCCAGCTTAGGGCAAAAGGATGGAAGAACCTGATCTTTGCCAATAAAAGCATCTATGCTCTGTTTGACCTAGGGCAAGGCTAAACCGGTTTGTCTCGACCAGCTGCGGCAATGAAACAATGTTCACTCGCCAGTCCCTTACTGAAGATGTGAAATGTCCCAAGTTTGCATTGACATCTTTGAGTATCGGAAATAGAGTTGTATTCACCCCCTAACACGTTTCTTCGTAAGTCAAGCAATATGAAGCACTTGTTGATCTCAAACAGTGCTTCTCATGCCTGAAAAGAATGTCAGCTCTCAGTTACCACCCAAGAAAGAAGTTTCTCCTCCACTTCTTCCCAGTTGTGGACCTTGGTTACCAGCGGATGCGACTCATCAACTCCAGTTTTGCACCAAGGGTATGAGTTATCGTAATCGAAGAGCAGCACCCTCATGCCATCATTAGCACACTCCATAGCATATCTTGGGTTGTCATCTATTAAAACCTGAGCGCCAAAAGATCTGCAAGGAGGAATTGCCACAGCAAACAAGTCAGTCTTATGGGCAGAAACAGCTAAACTACCGCTTGTAACAGTTCTGATCAGACAAGATACCCAAATTATTGTTGGAGTAAAATAGTCTAAAAGTGAAATGCAAAAGGGACAAGCCTGCCACAGTTCTAGTCACTGTTGTGCTTTTAGTGTATGTAGAGCCAGATTACAATCCTACTAGTCTCTAACATGGTTGAGAAAATTATGCTCCCTCAGTGAGCCAGTGTTTTACCTGCAAATCTCTGATTTTGGTCTTGACTGGCCCTCCAAAGCGAAATGATTACCGAAATGGATCTTCTCAAATAAGCCTGGATAATACCTCTCAATCCAATCTAACGTGTGAGTCTTAATTACATCCTGCCGAGATCTTTTCAGAGGGGGACACCATTAGGCAAACTCATAGACAAGGCAAATTGAATGTATCTCTTAAATCTTATGAAGGACTTACGTTACAACTGACAAGCTACAGAAAGAAGAAAGGTTTTGAAGAGCATCTTGAGCCCCAGGGATGGGTTGTATACCGTCTTGGAAGTAATGAGTTGTGAAGAACTCGTGGACAAGAAAATTGGCTGCAGTGTTCAGAGCAGTGCTTGATTTCATATGGTGAATTGCATAGTTAAAACGACAATAAATGTAATTCAAAGTGAAATTAGTAGCATCAGGATATACCTCTTTCTCGAGAACAGTTCCATATCTGTATACATTGAAATATATATATTAGAACTCCCTGGTGGAGAAAACGGAAATAGAAATGCGACTAACTAATGAAAAAAAAACTGCAGGATTTTAATATCTTTTAAGGAAAGTTGGAGTGTAAACTTATTACTCACCCTAAAGAACTCGTACACATGGTATTCAGATACTGCGTGATTCCAAGAATAACGTTCAGCAATAAATTTGTTCAGTGCTGCGAGAAAGCTTCCAAGAACTGCAACAGGATAGTAAGGAAATAATCAATTATAAGAAAAACACAAGTGCTTTTACTCCCTTGACCTCTACAATACAAGGTATAAGGGGACAATGTTGTGATATTATAAGTTGTGGTCATGACTACATGTATGTTTTGGGCAAGATTACATTGTTCAGTTCGTAATTTGGTTCTAGACCACCACATTGGCAACAATTCAAACTGGAACCTACTATGCAACCAGCAGGGATAGCCATCTACCCAAAAGTGAGGTTGCAGAGATGAGCAGACTTGCACTTGAGATAGATTTCACAGTACCTTCATCCACATCAACAGCAACCACCATCTTAGACGCCACGGCCTGCTCCGGGAACCCCAGCGGCTTCCCTCGCCGGCACGCGCCATTCCCACTCAGGGTCTTCGCGCTGGCGGACGCCTCCTCCAGCGGCAGGACCTCCGGATCGCGCATCAGCTGCCGCTGCCTGCTGAGCACCTGCGCCTTGATCCTCGCCGCCTCCCCGTCAACCCTCCTCTTGAAACCGCCGCCGCCGTCCTGCCACCCAAGGCACCCCTTCAAGCTAAGCCCACCGCTCGGCGCAAACCTCCGCCCGCCCGCCAGATTAAGGAACCCCATCTTCCCCGGCGGCATCGCGCGACCCTCGCTGTGCGCAGCGGAATGGCTGAACCTGCAGAGGCAGGCGCGGTTGACGGCGGCATGGCGGCGGGGCTAGGGTTCTGCTTCCACCCCCGAGGCAGCGGCCGGAGACGATCCAACAGCGACCGCACGGCTTCGCGGCTTAGCATGTCGCCACCAGCATTCCTTCCACCAACCAGCCCAAGAAACCTGCACGCCTCTCGCATTCGGCAAATCAGATTCCGTCACAACCCCCAATCGAGAAAAAGAAAGAAGAAAATGAAACAAAGCCAGATCGCAATCGCCGGAGGAATCGCTTGCCTGAGTACGCGAGATTAGAGGATTCAGGGATGAGGACGAATCGAAACCCCCGGCGCGAGGTCGGCGGCGCCTCGGTCCCTCCCTCTCTCTCCTCAGTCCTCACACCACCGTTCCTGTGATCTGGGGCATCTCTTTCAAGCGAGATCGCGAGTCGCGCGGCGAGGAAAAGGCTGGGGAAATTTCGTGTGGGAAATCTCGGAGGTTATTTGGTTCCGGGCCATTATAATTTGTCAAACTTGGAAAAACGTCATTACTATTCGTCTTATTGTAAATTTGCCACTGGAACTCTTGACTTCACACAATTTTACCCTTTCACGCTACGCTTGATGACGTCGGGCCCATTGAGCCATGTATTTTGTATCGCGGACCAAAGCGCCTCGTGCTAACGTGGATTAGGGACCCCCGTCGTCCCCATTCTCTCGCCTCTCTCATCCACTCGTCTTTCCTCCTCCCTCTCCGGATCTCGCCGCGCGGCATTCTCGCCGCAGACGCCACCCCGCTTCCCACGAAGACGAATCCATTGGAGGAAGAGGAATGGAGGCGTCGTGACGCCGACGCATCGATCTTCGCCGCCTTTGTTGTCGGCCGGCGGCGATGGAGGACAAGACATCGAGGTACCCAAAATCCCCAAACCCTAAGCCGTGATTTGTGACCGGAGTTCGTCGTGATGTGGTAGTTGTTCCGATTAGGTTGATGATTCATGGTTTAGACTTACATTTGGGCTTTGATTTACTGCATTTCGTAGGGATGGGATGTTTTTGCTTGAGCTTAAAGTCCAAGGTTTTGCTTCCAAAGACTTGATTGGTAGGAAATCGCATACAAAAAGGCCGAGTTTTTACGTGGGATGTGGAGTATGGGTCGATGACCTTGGAGTTGCTGTTGAAATCTTTGACTATAGAGTTGAACCTAAGCACTAACCAGACACCCACTGTGTGGTTCTTTGACAAAAGATTGAATGAGGATTGCAGATTAGTGAATGAGGTGCAGATGGTTGATTTCTTTGAAATGTATAAGGAGGAGGTGACCTGCCAGGTTGTAGTTGGCGTTTTCGATAGCGAGGAAGCTTTCTTTGATGCTCTGGAGCCTATCAGTGTGGTTCCTCCTGGTGCAGATGCACCAGACGCCGATGAGAGCCGAGAGCCAGAGCCCAATGTTGATGTCGATCCTCTTAATGTTGATGATATAGAGCCCGATAGAGAGCCTGACATATTTGATAACCCTGAAGAATATGTGGGTGTTAATGATGAGTGCATGTATGGTGCAGTGCCACCGCTCCACGAATTTTCACTGACCAAACTTCAATGCTAACAATGAACTGTTGAATTTGTCAATGTTGAGGCAGAGGTCCATGATGAAGATCCATTGGAGGTACATGTGTTGCATGACCCTGAAAACCCAAAGATAGTGGAGGGGAGTTGTTCCACGATATCAATACATTCGGAAAGCAATAAGGCACTACTGTGAAGATGGCTTTGCTTTTGCTCTGGTGGGAAGTCGACAAGACAAGGTTCATAGCAAAGTGTGGTAAGGGATGCCCTTGGAGAATTCATGCCTCGTCATTTGGGATAAGAAAACATGCAGTGCCTTTCTTGACATGTGTGTTTTCCTCATGTTAACATTATTGCAGGTTCATTCTTTGACATGTGTTTCTATCATTTGTGCAGATCAAGAAGCTTTGTCCAGATTACAATCGCCCAACCGCCAAGCGGTTGAAGGCAAAATGGCTAGTCAGGATGGTGTGCGCATGGGCTCTGGATCAAGAAGAACCCAACAAAGGGAGCAAAGGAAGCAAAAGAGAAGCTGGAAGGTGACTTTGGTATAAAGTTGAAGTATTCAAAAGCCTGGTCTGGTTTGAAGGTTGCCCTGGATCAAATTCATGGTACGTATGAGGAAAGCTTCCAACTTCTTTTCAATTGGGCTGCTCATTTAGAAGAAGTTTCACCTGGTAGTCATGTAGAAATTGAGATTGAGAAGGATGGTGAGAAGAATAGGTTCAAGAGGGTGTTTGTTGCTTTGAAACCATGCATTGATGGATTCCTAGCTGGTTGCAGACCCTTTATAGGTGTAGATGCATCTTTCCTACATGGAAAGTATCTTTGATCGATTGGCTACACTCGGTGTAGATGGGCATAATCGGCTTTATCATATTGCATATGTTGTTTTTGATGTAGAGGATGAGGATAACTGGAGTGGTTTCTTGAAAATTTGCACAAAGTCATAGGAGACCCATCTCGCCTAGTTCTATGTTCAGATGCTTGTAAAGGTTTAGAGAATGCTATAGTCAAAGTGTTTCCAGAGGCTGAAAATAGAGAGTGCATGAGGCACATGTACAGCAATTTCATGAAGTACTACTCAGGTGATGTTTTTACTGATCATCTCAGATCCCCGCCAAGAACTATCTGAGTATATGTTCAAGTGGCATATGAAGAAAATTTTGAAATAGCTCCATGCAATTGACTACCTTGAAGAATCATGGAAGGATCCGCATGATCCGGATTCTCCGAGCTTAGCAAGTGTGATTACTTAACTAATAATGTCTCAGAGAGTTTCAATGCTCAGATCAAGCACTTGAAGGCACTGCATCTCCATGAGCTTCTAGGCGTAATTAGAGAGTCGATAATGGAGAAGAGATATATTAGAAGGAAGTTGGGACAAGAATGGGCAGATGGGATCATACCTCAAGTCATGAAAGATCTGCATGAAATAATCAAGAATCTGAAGGTAGTCAAGATTATCTGGGTAACCAAAGGATAATTAGAGAGCTTCTAGACAGAATTAGAGAGCTTGATGAATGGAATAACCAAAGGAGGCACACAATGGATCTGAAAAACAACAGCTGCTCACGCAGAGAATGGCAAGTAACTGGCAAGCCATGCAAACATGCTTTGGCATGGATACTCTCCAACAGAGGCATGAAGATAGATGACTATGTGCATGAGTATTACTCAGTTGCATGGTTCAGAGCTGCCTATGAAGGAAGAGTAGAGCCAATGCTAGATAGATCCCAATGGCCAGAAGTGAACCTTGGTTACAAGGTTTGGCCACCTTTGCTGGGTAGAGCACCAGGCAGGCCAAAGGTGCAAACGATCAGGGGGTGTATTGAGAAAAATCAGAACAAAAGGAAAGTGAGATGTCAGAGGTATGTAATCATCATGCATCCATTTCTTGTCATGCATCCATTTTATCCGTCATGCATCCATTTTAGTTGTACTAATCCTCATCGTTGTCTTAAGGTGTCGAGGTCTTGGGCACTTTGCCAAGACGCAAACTTCCAATGGTAGGAGAAGATGGTGAGCTTGGTGGGAAGCAAATCAACAAGAGGTATTGTTAAGTAGGCATGAATCTTGTCTGCCATGGTCACTTTGTATACTGAATCTTGTTTACATGTATTCATATTCCAATGTATTCATGAATCTTGTAGGAAGAGATCCGAGGAGGAAGCATCGGACCATCAAGAAGAAGAAGGTGAAGCCACCAAAGAGGAAGAAGACACCAAAGAAGAAGAAAACACCGAAGAAGAAGCGAAGAAAGATGCACCGGCTCCTCCACCAAAGGTTGTTAGAAGCACGAGATCTACTTGTCGATGGTTGAAATGATGTAATCATTAGTGGTAGTCTTCCCTATTTTGTGATAGCACATGAAATCAGATGCTTTGTGCTTGTGATGCCATATGCACCGTGATGGCATATGAACTGTGATGCCATATGCACTGGCCGGCATATGAACCTGTGATGGCATATGCACCTGTGATGGCATATGAACATGTGATGCTTTTGTGATGGCACATGAACCTTTAGCTTTTGTAAATTAATGGTTGTGAAATGTTTGTGAATCAAATCATGCTTGTGAATTGTCATGAATTGTTTGAGTGAAATGCATGCAGTACACAAGATTTCCATGAATTGTCATGTCGTGAGTGAAATTCATCAACTGTCACAATTCCATTCACACAAAGTTGTCACAGCCCATTCACAAAGTTATCACAATCTTATTCCATTCACAAAGTTGTCACATTTTTGTCACAAACACAGATTGCTACAAACACTACCACATTCTGCTCATAACTAAGCCAATAGCTACACCACAAATTGCCATTGTAACACGACCCTAAAGCAACACATTGCAGTCATCTTCAACTTTTGCACATGCACTCTAACTTCACAAAGCTCATTGGCGACACTATCCACTCTCACCTTCACTTCTTCCACCTCTTGCTTCCACCCAGTCCACCCCATCAACACCATCGCAGAGCAACAATCGTGCATCACTCCTCCTGCTTCCCCGACCGTAGGTGCTCGCATTGGTCCTCCGACAAGATGAAGCAAGACGTTGTTGGGTCGCCGCAGAAACCCCAAACCCTAGCCCCATCAAACCATACATGCAACTCAAAATTGAACCCAAATTGAAGACAACTTCACTTATTTTGACGAGTACGGCACTTCAAGAACATTTGCCCGTAGGTCTCGCCTGCTTGCTTCTAATTCGCACCAATTTCACGCGGCAAAACAGGCACAACTCTTGGGTCACCCTCGCCCGCCCGCTGCTCGCACCGCCGTCCGGCCGCTTGAAGAGCTCGCTCGAATCGCATAGTCGACATGGAGATGATGCTCCAGCAGATGGGGACGACGGCGAGATTGGCAGGCGGCGACGGCGAGCTCTGCTGTATGAGAAGAGGCGAGAGAAACGAGAGATTGGGGGACGACGGCAGCCCGGGCCGAGTCCCTTATCCACATTGGCACAGGGCAGTTTGGTCCGCATACGAAAATACATGGCCTGACAATGGGCCCGACGTCGCGACAGGCGTAGAAAAGGGTAAAATTGTGTGAAGTCAAGAGTACCAGTGGCAAATTTACAATAAGACGAATAGTAATGGCGTTTTTCCAAGTTTGACAAATTATAATGGCCTGGAACCAAATAACCCAAATCTCGGGGTATATGCGAAACGGAGATGGCAAAGCGGATTTCTTGGTTGCCACTAGTATTTTTCTCTCTCTTTTTTTTTCATTCTTCGCTTTTAGAAATTTCTCTAGGGTTTGGGAATTGGAGTGCGGTTTTTTGTGTACGTGGAGTGTGCGGGCTCGCGGCTCGCCTCTTTTTCGTGAAAGTGAGCGGCGCTCATCACAGGGGTTGTGGCTTTTTGCGAAGAAGCCCACACTGTTACAATTATTTAATGATATATGATAAGCACTGAATTTTAATGGTACTGTATGGTGGAACACCGCTTTCGTCTTTCGTGGTACTCCAAACATAATGCCACGATGTGCTAAAAAACACAATGCCACAAAGTCGCAAATATGACACTACGATGCGAAACCCAAAAATCTTGAATTCGTGCTCAATCAGGTTTCCTAGATCAACATGTTGTGTGCAATGTTGAAAGGCTGCAAGGCTTCAATACGCTGAATATAAATTATTGAAAATGTTGATTGCACAAGGTTAAAGGGGGAAAAGGAAAAAAGCTTTACCTTTTTTAAGAACTAAAAAAAAAACTTATACCTAACATGCGGGCGATCTCCTCAAACCGCCCAAGATTGTTTCCTGCTTGGGCCTGCTGTCATTTGCTTCTCGTGCCGACCGGCCGTCAAGCGATTCCCATCATTCGAATTTTTTAGGTTTTTGAATTTCCAAAAATAAATGTCGGATCCAAAAATTTCAAAACTAGACATCCACCCGCTTGAAACGGGCGTGGTATGTCGCCGTGCTGGCAGTTCGCCTCCCGCCAAGAAGGATGGCGGGTCCCATAGTGGAACCGCCGTTTGAAGTGGTGGTTACACCAACCGCCGTTTCAAATGGCGGTTGCAGTCCGGAACCGCCGTTTCGTGTGGCGGTGGTGTAGCCGCCATTTGAAACGCGGTCGCCCTCTCTTCTATATTAGGGTCGTGTGCGCGTACTGTGCAAAATATAATTCCCTCCGTAAGATCAATATCATATTAGAATGGTATGTAATCTCACACAACAATTTAGAATGGAGATTTCTGAAGTGGAGTTTGCATGACACAAATAATTTGAAGAATACAAGAATATTTTAATTTAAGCGTGTTTATATAATAGTATGTATTTGACAATTGTCACCTTTCTCGTTCTGAGGTGTATCCTCCGTCCCGCTATGTTTGTCGCTAGGTGAGAATGGGAGGGGGCACGGAAATCTAACGACAATAATAACAGGACAGAGGGAGTAGAATATTCAAAATGCATGAAGTCTCCTAGGTTCCATCATGGTTGACAAGATATAATTTCTTGTAGAATGGTAGCAAGCACCATTAATCCTTTCTCATCCAACACCTCAAACATAAAGAGATGACGAAATGACCGGATAATTAGAATCTGAACAAAATGATTCAGTTATTAGAGATTATTGAATAAATAGTAGTAGATGCAAGTCACAAGCTCCTTTGGTAACCAGAAAGCATACACATGGAGTTTTTCCAAATTCGATATTATAGGAGAAGTAGCATCTATCCATTTTAGTTAAGCAGAATTAATTCTGAAATAACACATTATTCTGAAATCAGCATACACTTGCTGCCAATAAGAATCATGCACTTAGCTGTCATGTCCAACATAAGTATGCAAAATGAAACCACAATTAATTTGCAACAACAGGTACAGCTCGGAGAACATCCAACCCGGCTGCCCTGACTATCATCAGTGCTCCAGGACACCAATCAACATAACAAAAGAAAGCTTCAGGGATTTCAACATATCTCTTCGGCCTTCAGATTAAGTTGCACCTTCCTTAGTTCAGCCAATCAGCTGTCATCGGTTTCTATTTAAACTGACTTAATGTCGTATTGACTGGGTAAAAAGAAGCCAACTGATCACTATATATTTGCACCCAAAAATTGCACAATGAATAGGGCAAAAAAGGTCACAACACAGAGATATGCGAGGAGCAAAAATCAGTATAGTACCTGATTTCTAGCGAAGACAAGCACAATGGTAAATTCTTTACAAGTTTGCTTGAGTATTGTTCCGATGACCTACAATATTCACCGCCATGTGGGAAACTAGTCCAAATGTCATCGTGGTTCAGCATACAAGCGTTAAGATGAACAACAAATATATAGTATTAGCCAGAACTCACCTACAATATCATCTAGAGGAAAATCGTCAGCTTCAGCCCATTCCATTAGGAATGCACTCACAAGTCGAAGAACAAAGCATTGAAAAAGAGAATGCTGACCTTCTTCAACTCTAAATTCCTCAAGGCATACCTCATAGAAAAGATGCATGAATTCCAGGAAATGTTGGTATGAGCTAATGGGATGAATAATGCAAATCAACTATGCACCTTCTATATGAGAAGTTCTGGCTGTCGACAGGTTCATTGTGCTAACTGCAATGTGAAAGTTCCTTATTGGTAAGAACCTAGGTTATTATCCATCCAAGATGAAAACCAAGAATAGAAAGTCAACAAAATGGTCACAACAATGCACCAAAACACTCTTGCATGCATGCAAAAAATCTCAAGGTTGTGCCCACTCCTACCAAAATAAGCTTACATTAGTTAACATGTCTGTATGTTGGTCTAGCAAGTAGCAATCCCATATAGTGTTAACAGAATCATACAGTTGGAAGATGCTTTAGCAAAATAAAGTGACAGATGCCCAAGTTGATGAAATTGAAGAACTTTACCCACACATCATTCCTTTCACCAAGTGGATGCTGTTCTCTAGTATACCTAGTGTCAGGGGTTGAGACCTGGACAGATCCGCAAGGGGGCTACCCAAGCGGTTTGAAGGTTAATGGAGAGATCGGGAACTAAGAGCGTAGATGGTTATGCACGGGATGCACACGGAAATCTTGGCGAGACACGAGGAACATGGCGATTTATATTGGTTCGGGCCTCCGGAGAGTAAAACCCTACGTCCAGTTTGGTAGTAGAATTATGCGAAAGTGATCTGCCCCCGTGGAGGGCGCCCCAGGCCGCCTTATATTGGCCGATGACCTTGGGCTAAAAGTCGGTTTCCATCTATCATAGTCGGTTACAACATGGAAGGCTTATCCACCACTAGTATTTTCTCTCTCTTTTTTTTCGTTCTTCGCTTTTAAAAATTTCTCTAGGGTTTGGGAATTGGAGTGCGATTTTTTGTGTACGTGGAGTGTGTGGGCTCGCGGCTCGCCTCTTTTTCGCGAAAGTGAGCGGCGCTCATCATAGGGGTTGTTGCTTTTTGCGAAGAAGCCCACAATGTTACAATTATTTAATGGTATATGATAAGCACTGAATTTTAATGGTACTGTATGGTGGAACACCACTTTCGTCTTTCGTGGTACTCCAAACATAATAATGCAACGATGTGCTAAAAAACACAATGCCACGAAAGTCAGCA
Source organism: Cenchrus purpureus (assembly GCA_022644695.1). Classification (NCBI taxonomy): domain Eukaryota; kingdom Viridiplantae; phylum Streptophyta; class Magnoliopsida; order Poales; family Poaceae; genus Cenchrus; species Cenchrus purpureus. Next base: position 16,537,295 of record CP053462.1, read on the forward strand.
AATATGACACTACTGACGCGGAAACCCAAAAATCTTCGAATTCCTGCTCAACAGTTTCCTAGATCAACATGTTGTGTGCAATGTTGAAAGGCTGCAAGGCTTCGAATACGTTGAATATAAATTGTTGAAAATGTTGATTGCACAAGGTTAAAGGGGGAAAAAGGAAAAAAAGCTTTACCTTTTTTAAGAACCTAAAAAAAACTTATACCTAACATGCGGGCTGGGCTGATCTCCTCAAACCGGCCCAAGATTGTTTCTGTTTGGGCCTCTGCTGCTGACACTTGCTTCTCAGGCCGCACTGGGCCGTGCGATTCCCATCATTCAAATTTTTATAGCTTTTTTTTAATATCCAAAAATAAATGTCGGATCCAAAAAATTTCAAAACTAGACATCCACCGCCGCTTGAAACAGCGGCGGGCTGAATCACGTTGGCACGGTTCGGCCTCCCGCCGATAAAAGGACGGCGGGTCCCATAGTGGAACCACCGCTTTGAAGTGAGTTACACCAACCGCCGTTTCAAATGGCGGTTGCAGGCTGTGGAACCGCCGTTTCAGGTGGCGGGTGGTGTAGCCGCCATTTGAAATGGCGGTCTGCTCCCTCTTCTATACTAGGGTCGTGCCCGTGCGTTGCTACGGGCAAAATATAATTCCCTCCGTAAGATCAATATCATATTAGAATGGTATGTAATCTCACACAACAATTTAGAATGGAGATTTCAAGTGGAGTTTGCATGACACAATAATTTGAAGAATACAAGAATATTTTAATTTAAGCGTGTTTATATAATAGTATGTATTTGACAATTGTCACCTTTCTCGTTCTTGAGGTGTATCCCTCCGTCCCGCTATGTTTGTCGCTAGGTGAGAATGGGAGGGGGCACGGAAATCTAACAACAATAATAACAGGATAGAGGGAGTAGAATATTCAAATGCATGAAGTCTCCTAGGTTCCATCATCGTTGACAAGATATAATTTCTTGTAGAATGGTAGCAAGCACCATTAATCCTTTCTCATCCAACACCTCAAACATAAAGAGATGACGAAATGACCGGATAATTAGAATCTGAACAAAATGATTCAGTTATTAGAGATTATTGAATAAATAGTAGTAGATGCAAGTCACAAGCTCCTTTGGTAAGCAGAAAGCATACACATGGAGTTTTTCCAAATTCGATATTATAGGAGAAGTAGCATCTATCCATTTTAGTTAAGCAGAATTAATTCTGAAATCACACATTATTCTGAAATCAGCATACACTTGCTGCCAATAAGAATCATGCACTTAGCTGTCATGTCCAACCTAAGTATGCAAAATGAAACCACAATTAATTTGCAACAACAGGTACAGCTCGAAGAACATCCAACCCGGCTGCCCTGACTATCATCAGTGCTCCAGGACACCAATCAACATAACAAAAGAAAGCTTCAGGGATTTCAACATATCTCTTCGGCCTTCAGATTAAGTTGCACCTTCCTTAGTTCAGCCAATCAGCTGTCATCGGTTTCTATTTAAACTGACTTAATGTCGTATTGACTGGGTAAAAAGAAGCTAACTAGTCACTATATATTTGCACCCAAAAATTGCACAATGAACAGGGCAAAAAGGTCACAACACAGAGATATACGAGGAGAAAAAATCATTATAGTACCTGATTTCTAGCGAAGACAAGCACAATGGTAAATTTTTTACAAGTTTGCTTGAGTATTGTTCCGATGACCTACAATATTCACCGCCATGTGGGAAACCAGTCCAAATGTCATCGTGGTTCAGCATACAAGCGTTAAGATGAACAACAAATATATAGTATTAGCCAAAACTCACCTACAATATCATCTAGAGGAAAATCATCAACTTCATCCTATTCCATTAGGAATGCACTCACAAGTCGAAGAACAAAGCATTGAAAAAGAGAATGCTAACCTTCTTCAACTCTAAATTCCTCAAGGCAGACCTCATAGAAAAGATGCATGAATTCCAGGAAATGTTGGTATGAGCTAATGGGATGAATAATGCAAATCAACTATGCACCTTCTCTATATGAGAAGTTTTGGCTGTCGAGAGGTTCATTGTGCTAACTGCAATGTGAAAGTTCCTTATTGGTAAGAACCTAGGTTATTATCCATCCAAGATGAAAACCAAGAATAGAAAGTCAACAAAATGGTCACAACAATGCACCAAAACACTCTTGCATGCATGCAAAAAATCTCAAGGTTGTGCCCACTCCTACCAAAATAAGCTTACATTAGTTAACATGTATGTATGTTGGTCTAGCAAGTAGCAATCCCATATAGTGTTAACAGAATCATACAGTTGGAAGATGCTTTAGCAAAATAAAGTGACAGATGCCCAAGTTGATGAAATTGAAGAACTTTACCCACACATCATTCCTTTCACCAAGTGGATGTTGTTCTCTAGTATACCCAGTGTCAGGGGTTGAGACCTGGACAGATCCACAAGGGGGCTACCCAAGCGGTTTGCGGGTTAATGGAGAGATCGGGAACTAAGAGCGTAGATGGTTATGCACGGGATGCACACAAAAATCTTGGCGAGACACGAGGAACATGGCGATTTATCTTGGTTGCCTCAGGAGAGTAAAACACTACATCTAGTTTGGTAGTGGAATTATGCGAGTGATCTCCCAGGAGGCGCCCAGTCCTTTATATTGGCCGAGCGACCTTGGGCTACAAGTCGGTTTCCATCTATCATAGTCGGTTACAACATGGAAGGCTTATCCAACCGCCTTAAAGCTGCTGGGTCTTGACTTACACTCAAGCATCTTCATGTCCTTGGGCCCACTTTCGTGTCGGCCGGGGCCCACTTGACAGTCGGGGCCTTTGGCGGTGGAGGGCCCGCCTATCGGGATGAGACCGTGGAGACCCATGGGTACCCATGTCTCTCAAGCCCCGATCGGACGTGTAGGCATAGCGGACGATGTCATGTCGAAACTTGGTGAAGGCATGGCACCGTCAAGGTCATGTAGGGTGCACAGATCCAAAAGAAAAACCCTCCAATGGGCGCATAAAGTCGAACATCGAGCTCCTGGAATATGAATCCAGAAGGTCGAAGTGAAGGCGAGATGTCAATCTTGAAGAACCGACCCAACCTGGATCAGGTGACACAAAATAGCTGACCTTTTAGAAAAGCCGCAATGCCAACCGTAGGTAAGTCGAGCGAGGGAAATGGGCAGGCTTCCGAGTCGATGCGATGTAGAAGCAAGAGGGCGTCATAAGACGACTCAGAGTAGCCCCCGATGCTCTAAAAGAAGAAAAATAAAAATTGCGGCCGTCGCGTTATCAGCACGATGCTCTGACCACTAAGAAATAAGCCAAAACAACGAGAATTTTCGGGAAAACGCCAAATGCGAAAATCGTGACGAGTCAGAACCACCGTAGAGTCACGGGACACCATGTAGAACGCGACTGCTGCCCACCCGCAAGGGACAAAAAGGCGTCAGGTTGTCGTCGGTGGGAAAGAGCACGCCGGCGCCGAGATGCACGAGGTGGCGACTGAAGTAGTCAAGCAGCGGAGGCAGGAGGTCTGTAGACCTAAAGAGGGTGACGACAGAGCCGCTGAGAGGTCCGAAGACCTAAAGAAGGTGACGATAGAGCCATCGAGAGGTCCGAAGACCTGAAGAAGGGACAATGGAGCCAGGAGGTCCGTAGACCTAAAGAGGCGGACAGCCGCCGAGAGGTCCGAGACCTAAAGAAGGCGGCAGAGCCACCGAGGTCCGAAGACACGAAGAAGGTGACAGACGGGCCGGAGGTCCAAAGACATAAACACTACTAGAAAGGGGCTTCATGGGTGGCAACCCACATTAGTCTTGGGGTGGCCACCCGTGCAGTAAGCGGCACTAATGTGGCGGCCATATTAGTGCGGGTCGTGTGACCCGCTAATGTGGCCGCACAATGTCTTAGGCCTATCATCACCAACTGATGTGGGCTCACATACATGCACAACACGACCGTACTAATGTTTTTTTTATTTTTTTATTTTCTATTTAGTTTCTTTATTTCTAATCCCAATCGTATTTGTTTGGTATACGTATACTAATATGCTTATCGTATGTGTTTGGTATCGATACTAATCCTAATGCGAAGCGTATAGATTGCATACAACATATAATACATATATATATAAGCATATTGTGCATATGGAAATACGATAAATATTTACAACGAAACAATTGTCAGAGAAGATTAAAGTTTGAATCCTTCTAAGCCCGTTTGCTTGAAGATCCTTCTCGTCATTGCTGATTCCTAGTACTGACCCTAGAAGGAATTTCCTTCGGCTTCTCCTTCACCATCTCCTTGTCCTTGTCTTTCTCCTTCTTGTCATTGTCGACTTTCTCCTTCTCCTTCACCTTCTCCTTGTCCTTCTCCTTCTCCTTCTCCTTCTCCTTCTCCTTGTCCTTCTCCTCCTCGTTGTTTTTTCGATCGGTTTCAATGCTAGGACACGAAGTGGCGTCGGTGGTCCTTGTGAACCTTGATGCACTGGAAAAAAACTCTCCCCCTGGATTGATCACCTCGTCTTGAAGAAATCCGCACAATTGTTCTTGAATTAGCCAGATTTTTTCCGTCTCGAGAAATCCTTTCTTTATGTGCTCAATCTAGCGAAGAAGTTATTAATTGCATAAGTATTATTGGTAGAACAAAGTATATAAAAATTAAGAACTAGGGATAAGTACGCACGCTCACCATTCCACCCAAGTAGTTACTTGCAAAGGTATGCATGAACTCACATCGTAGTATGGGCATAGATTGGTACCCTTGGTGCTTCATGCACCGCATATGTGAAAACAAAGTTAATAAATATGTTTTGTTGTATTCGAGAAGAAGTGACATGAGATCGACGAACAAAAGGCGTACCTCGGCGTCATGGAGGTAAGTAAGTTTCTCTTTGAATTTCCCTTTGTCTTGTCTGAAGAGCATATCCCATGATAGGTTCAACTGCTCGAGGAGAGAAATATACCAGTCTTTATATCCGCCAATAGAGTCATAGACCCAGACGTGGCCCGTCTTTGGATAGATAACAAAGAGAATCCAGTGGAAGCTGTCATTACATATACAAGTATATAAGTATATTGTAATATTGAGTGTAATTCGAAAATAAATAAATAGATATGTGAAACAGGTTGCTCCTGGCAGTTGTACGGCAAAAGTATCATAGTCTTGTCCTGTTGCCTGTCCAGAAACTTATACAAATGAACCATTGCATCTGTTGCCTGATCATCCACATTTGCCTCATTTATCACATAGGATCCATGAAGCGTCCATGATTCCTTGCTTCCGGCAAGATTGCATCTCCATGTTGTATGATACAAATTAGAAGATCAGACATACGGTAGTAAGGCTACAACGGTAATTTTAAGCTTATAGTAAAATAAAGACTTACGCGTTGACAAGTCATTAATGTGTAGTCGAGTGCATCTTGATTGAATAGCATATGGAACTCTTCAAAAGGCACAAGGAAAGTGCTTGTACCTTGGAAAAAATGTTCCTCTCCAATTCTAACTTCGAGCATACGGGTCCGTTTCTTGACTCTTCCATGTACCAATTGTGGAACTCGTACATTCTAGTTGGAAGATCGACCAACAATCGCTCCACGAGCGGCTCACCATGCACATATCAACGTCTTTGTGCCCCGGATGAATTTCTAACTCTTGATCCTAGAATTTGACACGGTGTCATTCCATGCACCAAATACAAGCAAATCTGGTCCTTGGTTGAAATAACTTTGTGGGGCGACGGATTGCTTGATTGGGTTCCTAGTTGTGCAACAGATTGACCCAACTTTCTTCTTGTTGATCTTGATGCGCGCGATCGTAGTTAGACAACGGAGGAGCAGCACTCTCAATTTCTCTTTCTCCTTGCCGCCAGAAACACTTAAATTTAACCATGTTAGTTTTTCTCGGTGGAGGCTTGACCATGAAAATGATCATGCACTTGTTTGGCCACTATCTCATCCAGTTCCTCAAAGTCTTCTCGTAAGATTTTTTCTCTCGAGTCTTGACTATCTTACGCTTCTTTGGGCCGGAGGAGGAGGAGGTCTTCGTTTGGAACCCTTACTCTTTGCGGGAGGAGTTGGACTCACGCTTGGATCCTGTCTGCTGGATGTTCGGGCCTGTGTTCCCTTCTACTGGCGAGTCTTGTGCTCCGGCCTGGATCATGCAGGAGATGATGCTTCCACGGCTGTTGTGTTATCCTTATGTGATCCTTGGGCCACAAAATGCAAGCAGTGCACCGCTTCTCCTAGAGTCTCTTCCCCATCGGGTCCTTGGTTCCAGTTCTAAGTTATCCCAAGAGTCACCACTCGGTCCACATAGACTTTGGCTAAATCGGTTATACTCGAAAGGGGTACTCCATAATTGTTTCCTAGTGTCTCGGCCAATCTGGTAGGCCACCACAAGCATCTTGTTTCTTACTTTAGTCGAAGGTCACATGTGGACCTCATAGTGATGTCATCGGCGGTAGTGGGGTCGCTCCTCCGGCCAGGGCGCTGCATCATCCGTGGCTGGGGCTACTTAGTGGGCGCTGCTCGCTTACTAGATGGGCTCATTTCATCATGAGGCCACGATCTGATGCAGTGCTCGACTTGTTGAGTGCTTGCTAAGGCGGCGCCACCGTTGATCGATGACTTCCGCCATTTTCACCTCATGCATACCGTGTTGTTGCGGATCTCGTATCTCGTACTTGTTGGTCCTTAGTTCTTTTAACTTCTATACGAATCAATGTCTGCAGAATGCTTCTTTCCATGGTATGACACCCTTGCCTGCAACGTCCACCGTGTTCTTTGGTACCTAGTGCCATAGTAAGCTCGTCATTCTCTCGATCGCACGAAAGATCCGTCCTGCACACCTTATTAAATCAACAAGCCTTCTAGCTGTCTCTCTTAATTGATCGCTCGGCAGTAATGTTCCATCTTCTGGATTCAGTTTGCCACCATGTTACAAAATAGTAATGCTGTTGCTGCCAATCTAGCAGTTGCCAATTATGATTCCTTTAGCCATTATATCTTGTTCATTCTGATCCCATTTGGAAATGACCTTCTTGTAACCTCCCGGTCCGAGCTTGTGAAATTCTCTGTTCTTCCTGGCGTTGGCGGTGTTGGTTTCTATCAACTTCTTGGCCTCTGTCGATTCCTTGTGTTGCACAAAGGCATCCTAGTGATCTCTTAACTTGGCCAATCCCTTCTTCGTGAAGTCTGGTGTAAGCCCAGTCTTGATGTACTCTGCGGTCAGACGCTTCTTGTACAACTGAAAGGCATTTGTAGCCTTTTGCATCACCCAATATCTGATGTTAGCCAAGTTTGCTTCATCTGGGAATGTAAAGTATTCTGTGATCTGCTCCCATATCATGTCCTTGTCTATGTCCGCAACCACATCTCTCGCACCTCCGGTGCCTCATCATCCCATCTTTGTAATCGGAGCATCGAAGCTCTCCAATACGGGCAGCTTATTGGGATGTTATCACGACAATAAAACCAATGTGGTTGACCAATTTCGTCACATTTTCTTCTGGAGCAAGTGGTCTCCCTGATTTAGCGACTTCTGTGATGATGAAACAACCCTCTAGCTTCTTCTTTGGGCCGCGTTTCCTTTGAGACTTTTCCTATTCTTGCTCGAAGAAGGAACACGGAAAATGGATAAACTATTATTAATATTTGAGTAGTTGTGAACGATGTCAAATCTTGAAAGTCATCATCCATATTATACCTCCTCTTGTTGCGTCTCGTTGCTTTCATGGGCAACTGGTTGCTGATCTTCTTGCTCTCGTTCCGCATCACCCGTGAGGATGTTGAGGAAGCTATCGACCTCCCTTGACGGCCTCATCATTGTTTTCATTTGAGCGATCATATCCATTAAGATTCGCTCTTGTTTATCGAACTCATCCTCATTTGGATCCATCTCGTAACTATAATAATTAGACAAGAATAAATGTTATTTGAAATAATGACTACAAATAATTAGACAAGAACAAATGTTACATGAAATAATGACTACAAATAATGAGAGCGAGTCGGGCGGGAGCGTGTCGGGAGCGAGTCGGGCGGGAGCGTGTCGGCTACCTAAATTCAAATCTAAATTCAAATTTAAATTCAAATCTAAATTCAAATGTCCAAAAATACAAATTTAAATTCCATAAATGTCCATAAATACACATTTAAATGTCCATAAATACACATTTAAATGTCCATAAATACAAATTTACATCCACATATGCATAACATTTACATCCACATATATATAACATTTACATCCACATATAAATCTAATTCTAATTATAAATGTAAATTGAATTCTAAATATAATTATAAATATAAATTCAATTCTAAATCTAAATCTAATTAGAAATCTATTTATTAATCAAATCTAATTATAAATCTAAATTCAATTCTAAATCTAATTATAAATCTAAATTCAATTCTAAATCTAAATATAAATCTAAATCTAATTAGAAATCTATTTATTAATCTAAATGTAATAATTAATATAAATCTAAATCTAATTCTTAAAAAAGGGCTGCGTCGCCACTAGCGGGTCGGCTACAGGAGACGCACAGCATAGCACATATGCGGGCGGGCGGCGGATCGGCAGCGGCGGAGGCGAGGGGGCCGGCGGGGCGGGTCGCGGCAGGGGCAGCAGCATGGTGGACGACGGCAGCGGCGGGGGTTCGGCGAGGGCGCAGCGTGCGGCCGGTCGGCGGAGGGCGACGGCAGTGGCGGGACAATGGCGGCGGTGGTGCGATGGCGCGTGGCGGCGTGGCGAGGCACGGGCTGGCGGAGGCGGCGGCGTCTGGCGTATGGATGTGAGACGGCGGCCGGGGGCAGACGGCGCAGCGACTGGCGGCGGCGGTAGCATCGTTGGTGGGGAGAAGAAAGGGGGAGGCGGAGAACTGCTAAGTGTTGGGGGAGGGCCGCGGCTATATACCTCCCCACATTAGTACCGGTGGGCCTAGATGAGCACCGGTACTAATGTGCCTTTTCATTTCGCGCCAAATGGAAGCACTTAATAGTAGGCCAAATTAGGACCGATCGATGTTCTTTTTGTTTATTTTCGTTTTCCTTTTCCTTTTCCTTTTCCTTTTCTTTTCCTTTTAAATTCCCAAATCTATTTGAATTTGCTCTTAAATTTATTATAAATCATATTGAATACGGTGAAATGACAGATTAAATCCTATTGTGCTTAACTTAGATATATAATGTGGAATGTGAACTTACATCTCAAACTTGTCAAATCTATTAATTTAACTTAGTAATAAGTTATTTTGGTCAAAACTCTTATGTTCACTTTAAAAATCAAACATGAATATTTTTTTGCCATGCAAAATTTTACATTCGTAAGACTTGTCGTGTTATTAACATGTATATCTCGATTTAGTCTTGCTCGTGTATATATTTTACGTTAAATTATTTATTTTATACGATGCATAGAAAATTAAAATAATTAATTTTAATCCGAGAAATACAAGTTCTTTATTCTTTGAATCATAGGTACATATTACATTACTTTATTACGTAACCATAAATTTTAAAAAAAAACTTGTTACATGTCATCATCTAACGGAACGTGCGTAACCTTCCTCTTCATGAATGTTCCTTGGTTGTGATCGCGACATAAGTAGTCTTCTGAAATGTCAGTCTTGTCCTCAACTCTAACGATTTTTTCTGGTAAAACAATGTGGCGCTTCTCATCAAGATTCCACTTATTATCGGCACCCTTCTTTATCGGTGGTTTGCTTGATATGTCTTTAACGTAGAAAACTTGACTCACATCATTGGTTAAGGCAGATGGTTCGCTTTGTACCCAATCTTGTTGAGATCCACTATTCTCATTCCAAAGTTGTCTGTCGTTAAACCTCCTTTATTGTTGACCCACTGACACTTGAAAAGAGGGGTTTTTAGAGGTCCGTAGTCCAATTCCCATATCTCCTTAATGACACCAAAGTATGTTTCGTGTTCCTTTGCCTATTATTGCATCTATCACGGACACCGCTGTTTTTTGGTTTGTGCTCTTTTGGTCTTGGGCTCTCGTGTAGAATGTGTACCCATTTATCTGGTATCCTTGGAATGGATCTATTGAGATAGATGGGCTCCTAGCCAACCATCGTAGTTGCTCATGAATAGTTTTATCACCCCTTATTTTCTGCCAAAACCAAGACGCGAAAGTATCAATGTGCTTACGTGTCATCCAAGCTTCTGTCTTCCCTATATTTGAGGCCCGAACAATGGACTTGTGCTCCTCCAAGTATGGAGACACAAGGGATGATTGTTTCAGGATAGTGTAATGTGCTTTATCGTATAACTCGCATCCATGTCCATCCGAGCTTTCTTCCCTAGTGTGCCCTTTCCTAGCCTCCCTCATGGCGTGATCTGCATCAATCGAAGACATGTCATCAATAAAGTTGACACAAAACTCTATCACCTCCTCCGTAGCATATCCCTTTGCGATGCTTCCTTCGGGCAGACACGATTGTGGACATACTTCTTAAAAGCAGACATCAACCTCTCAAAAGGAACATGTTGTGCATATATCTGGTCCGAGGATAAAAATCTCTTCAACTAGATGGACTAGAAGGTGGGTCATGATATTAAAAAGAACGAAGGTGGAAAGATCTTCTCAAAGGCGTGAGGCATTCCACGACATCATTCGTAGCTTCACTAGATTGCGTGGATGGATTGCCTTCGAGAGATCCGGTTGAGGAATGCACACACCTTAACGATCGCTAGTCTCACATTCTACGGTAGAATACCCTTAGTGCAACGGTGGAGTTGTGTCATTAACACGTGGCGGTCGTGAGCCTTCAGATTTATGAATTTTTTCAGTTTAAAATTTATTATTTGTTGTATATTTGAGGAGTAGCCCGTTGGGACCTTCATGCTCTTCAAGCAATCAAACATTCTTTGCTTCTCTTCCTTACTTAGGGTGTAACTAGCGAGAGCCAAGTAATTTCCTTTATCTCTCTTCTCGGGATGTAGGCTTTCTCGTTGCTTCATATCTTCTGGTCCCTACGTAGCTTCAATTGTATCTTTGCCTTTCCATATACACCTAGGTGGCCAAGTAAGTTCAAGCAAAAATTCTTCATCACGTGCATCACATCAATTGCATTACGAACCTCAAGTACTTCCCAATAAGGTAGCTCCCAAAATATCGACTTCTTCTTCCACATGGGTGCATATCCGTCAGCGTCGTTTGGTACATGTTGGCTACCAGAACCCTTGCCAAACACTACCTTCAAATCTTTCACCATAGAAAATACAATTTTACCACCACGGTGCAAGGGCTTCTTACGTTATTCTCCAACACCTTCAAAATGATTTTCTTCTTCTCTTAACGGGTGCTTAGGAGGAAGAAATCGGCGATGGCCCAAATACACGATCTTTTCTTGTGTTTTAGATACATCTGCAAGTATCATCTAAATAGTGGGTGCATGCTCGATCTCCCTTGTTTATTTGTCACGATAGATTACCGGTCTTGACCAATCATTGATGGTTACGAACAGCAATGCTCGTAGATTGAAGACCTCTTTTTTGTCCTCATCCCAAACTGGTACACCTTCTTTCTTCCACAACTTTTGCAGATCTTCAATCAATGGTCTTAGATATACATCGATGTCATTGCACAGCTGCTTTGGACCTTGGATGATTATTGGTATCATAATGAACTTCCGCTTGAGGGCACAACCAACCGGAAGGTTGAACATGCATAAGGTCACAGGCCAAGTGCTATGACCACTACTAAACTCACTGAAAGGATTGAATCCATCCGTACTTAAACCGAACCGAATGTTCCTTACTTCCCCTGCAAAGTCTACAAATTCTCATCAATTAATCTCTCATCGAACCCGTCCGAGGGTGCACGATCTTTACATCTGCTTTGTGTTCTTTTTTGTGCCAACTCATCAACTTTGCATTGGCCGCACACCTGAATAAGCAACGCTTGGTCGTGGTATCACCGGTAAATACCACATTACCTTGAAATTTTCTTCTTCTTACCCCTCAACTTCATCACCCTCATTGCGTGGGATCTTATAACGCTTCGCTTCACACACAGGACAAGCCTCCAATTTCTCATAATCGTCACCTCGGTAGAGGATACAATCATTAGGGCATGCATGTATCTTTTGTACCTCCAAACCCAGAGGACAAACAACCCTTTTAGCTTCGTACGTTGACGCTGGCAATTCGTTTCCCTCGGGAAGCATATCCTTTACGATCTGCATCAAATCATCGAAGACCTTGTCTGAAAGTCCATGTCTAGCCTTCCATTGCAGCATTTCCAGTGTGCTACCCAACTTCTTCTACCCTCTTTGCAACCTTTGGGTACAACGGTTTCTTGTAATCTTCCAACATACGCTCAAACTTCTTGGACTCCTTCACATTTTCGCAATCTTCCTTTTCACCGCGTAACATCTCACCGAGTTCGTCGAGAGGCTCATCGGCCAGAGCAGCTCCTTGAGTGTCGCCCATGTAATCCTCTCCCATTGGATCATCTGCAAAGGAACCTTCTTGAGTCCAATCTGGAACCTGATCATCTTCTTCTTCATCGTCTTCCATTATTTAGGACCAGGTGTGTTCGAGGACCGGTGGAGGGTCGCTCCTTAGTGATGAGTGATTGACAACATTGTGGGTGATGCTTGGCTAAGTGTGCGGTATAGGTTGCGGCTTGACTCGTGTCGGTGCGGTGAAGAACAAGCGCGAAGGCTGGCGTGGCGGCCTCGGGTGATGGGTGGCAAGTAGGTTTGGTTCGATGGACCCGGTGGCCGATGGGGTCAAGTCTGCGAGCCGTGCGGTGCAAGGCGGCGGGTTGAAGTCGTGAACATGGGCGGTGCAAGGTAGCGGTTGGGCGAAGCTTGCACTGTGGGTTTGTTGGTTTGCCCACAAAACCATCGGTGGGCGGTTTCTTGGTTTGGGCCTCAAAACCAAGCCGGATGCGAGGCAGCGGAGGCGGTGATCCAGGAGCTTGAGGAAGCTTCGAGGCGGAGGGCATGTGGCGTGATCGCGGGGTTTTGCGTCGAGGTGAAGCGAAGCCGGTGGAAGCGTGTCCGTCTAATGAAGACTTGACCAAAATGCCCCTGAGGGGTTGTATCTTCATTTCAAGTTGTAGGGGTAGCGTGGTCATTTACCTCCCTCAGGATGGACTTCGTATAAATAGCGGAGGTGGATGGCATCTCTCTCTCTCTCTTGGACTCTAGGGCTTTCTTCCCGGTAGATTTCTCTGAACTGCTTCTTTTCCCTCTGTATTCCTTAGGCTAGATTCTTGTATAGACTCTGACCTCTGGATGTATGGAAGCATTCGGCGTTGCGGTGATCTCCTAGTCCTCTGTGATTTTTGTGTCATTTTCGGGGCTATTTTTGGGGAGTTTCGTTCTTCGCTCGATTCGGGGATTTGAGGGCGTTTTCCTTCGGAATTCTTTGAGGGGATCATGGGTGGATGCCTTGTGCATCTTTGTGTGTGATCTTGACCCTCAAAGCGGGGAAGGCCTTGATTCGTGAGTTTTTGGCCGGAGTTCGAGTTCTTGGTGGAGGTTTGTGTGATCCGCGATTCCCGACGATTTAGTGGCTTAGAGGTCTAGATTTTTGGGGCATAGCTTCATCTTGTGTTGCTTATCATCTCCCCCAAATCTTGTCTCAAGACCTTTTGGCGTTTGGGAGATCCGGTGATGGATTTGTGAAGTTGACTTCGCGGGGTCGGGCTTTTTCTGCTATCTCCGAAGCTGTCCTGGCGGTGTCCGCGGAGCGTTGCATGGCGTCTTTCATGTGACCCTTGTTCGTCACGTGTTCATCCGTGTTCGTGCGCGTTCGCGTTTCGATCTGTTCTGTCGCTAGGGTTTTGTTGCAAGTAGTTTGCGATGTCATGAGCGGGCCGGACTGTCGGCGTGGTGTTGATTTTATGCAGGGTGGCTCGAGGTTTATGCAGGGTGTCAGCGAGTTCTGCCGGACTGTCCGCCGGTGGCGACCGTCCGTGGTGCTTGCTGACTAATTTCCTCGATGCAACCTTTTGGCTCGAGTCCATTTGAGATGTCATGGGGTTCACGGTTGTCAGTTCTTGCTTTTGTCTAGGCTTGTCTCTTGTTTTGTGGGCTTGTTGTGACTTGTCTGGAGCTTCTTTGGTGTGTGTGAGTACTTGGGTGGCAATCGGGTATAGGCTGAGTTTGACCTTGGGAAGAATTTTTATCGGCTCCCATTCACTCCCCTCTCTGGGTCGCCCTATTCGGTCCTTCAATTGGTATCGAGGGTTCGGATCTTCTTGATTCTAACCAGTCTAAGATCCAAAGATGGGCGATTATGGCAAGGGTCGGGTCCTCCGCACTTTGATGGCAAGAATTACCCGATGTGAGAGAGGCGCATGGGCGCGTTTTTGCGTGGGAAGGGAACTCTTAATCTGGGAGGTCACTCAGAATCCTCATTATGTCATCCCGATAGTTTTACGCTTCCTGCAGCGGGACATGTTTGAGGCCAACAAGCAAGGCCGTTGATTACTTGTTTCGTGCTCTCGTGCCTCGGAGTTTGATCGAGTGTACGGAGAGGATGTGGTCTGGAAAGATTTGGCTCAAGTTGAGAAATGCTCATGTTGGCAATGCCCAAGTGCAAGCCCGTATGTTTTCCACTTCTGAGAGAGATGCGAGAACTTCACTCATCTCCCGGTGAGTCAACCGATGTTATGTTTATCGCTTCACTAGCATAGTCAACAACATGAGGGCCAATGTGACAGTGCTCCCATACACGGATCATGATCAAGCTATCAAGCTTTTGCATGCCCTGGATAGGTCGTGTGGAGTGCCAAGGTCGAGGCCATTGAGAGTCGAGCGTATGACACTGCCGCCGCAGTTCTCCAAGCTCAGGTCTTGAGGTTGATCGTGGCTTGAGAGCCAAGAGCGAGCCCCACCGATCCTCATAGTTTGGCTCTTGTCTCGTGATCGAGGACTAACACTAACTCATTGGTTTTCTTTGTCTTGTCTTGTGTCCTTGCGGATGAGGACTTTGAGGTCTTGGCGAGGATGATCTCGCCTTGTTGAGCAAGAGGTTTGGGCGGATGTACAAGAACCGCAAGAATGCAAGGCGGAGCTCGGGGATGTGCTATCGGTGCGGGAAGCACGGACACTTCATCGCCGAATGCCTGAGCCATGGAGATCAAGAATGACTACAAGGGCAAGCCACACGACTACAAGCCCAAGCACGACTACAACAAGCAGACAAGCACAAGGACAAGGCGAGAAGGCACAAGAAGAGTGGCGGCCACAAGAAGAAGACCGCTCGGCGATGGTGGGCGGGCGGCGACATCGACTCGACATCAAGCGATGCTTCTTCCAACTCGAGCAGCGAGGAAGAGCAAGAGAAGTGCAAGGACAAGCGGCACACGGGCAAGAACTTCACCGGCCTCAGCTTCGTCGCACTAGGAGGCTTTTGCGAAATGGCGCATTCCAAGAAGGGTGGGAAGCACAACTCGGATTCGAACTCTGACTCCGAGGAAGAGGTACGAAATGATCCCAACTTCTTGCTAGAGGAGAATGCTAGGCTCAATGAGTTGCTTGATAACCGTGATGATGTGCTTAGAAAGACCAACAAGGAGAAGAGGGAATTTAGGTCTTTGTTGGGTGATGCTAAGGATAAGATAGTTGAGCTTGAATTCTTACTTGTGGATGCTAGAAATGAGATAGGTGCTTTGAAATCTGCTCGTGTGGTGTCTAATGAAATTGATTGTGGTGATTGTTCAGTTTTTCTTGCTGATTTGACTGCTCTCAAGGAGAAGCATGCCTCTACTCTTGAGGAACTAGATGTGGTTAGGATTGAGTGTGATGAATTGAAGTCTAGGCTAGCTTTGTTAGGAGCTTGTACCTCATGTCCTATTTTGCATGCTAGGCTAGATGAATCTCACACTAGAATTGTTTCTCTTGAGGCGGCATTGAAAGCTCCTCTTCCTACATCATGTTCAACCTGTGAAATGCATGCTTTGAAAAATATGGAACTTGCACACTATGTTGATCGTGCGGGATGAAAATGATGAATTAAGAAAAATGATGGGGTGGTTATGCAGGCATGAGCCACAATTGAGTTTGATGTTGGCTCATTCAAGAGGTTTGATGGTCGTGCATTGAGGCGGACAAGTGTGGTGAGAAGAGTGGTGAGGGAGAAGAGAAAGCTGGAGAGATTCCAATTCCACCACATACCACACCCATGAACAAATTTGCACCCAAGCCAAACCATCTCAGAAACAAGCTAGATACAACCCCAGATCCTCTAGTGTTCCCCCACAAATCTGAAAACTACCAGAAACCCATCAAGTTTGTGAGCACCCAGGGGAGTGTCTTTGGTGGGAAGTCAGGAAAGAAAGCTGGAGAGAAGCTTGTAGAGAAGCCACAGCTTAAGCCAGTGCCAATCCACTTCCATTGTGAGTATTGTGGGAGGGATGGGCATAAGGATGAGTTTTGTTTTTGGAGAAAGAGGGATGAGAGGTTTGCTAGGGAGATGGCAAACAAGGACACCACCTTGCTCGTGGTGTGCCCGAGCCTCGTGAGGGCCTCTACCTAGGGGTGAGGTGTATGTGCGTCTGATTCCCACTCGTGGAGGTGGAGATGGATGTGTGTACCCTCAGAGAGACAGGCGTGTTGGGTTTGGGCGTGGAGAGTTGGCTCGACGTGCTCCTTCTCGTGATCGTTATGAGTTTGGGAGGCACGATCGGAGCTTTGGGTCTCAGATGGACTACGGGCCACGTTTTCCCCCTCGTGGTGCGCGTACTCCTCCAAAGGAGACGTGATGTGTCCTTTGGTGGTAGGCGTGAGAGGGCTCCGCCTAGAGGTTTTGGTAGGATGGATTTTGCTAACCCTTCTTTTGAGCAAATGGCTCAGCAATGGTTTGACTTTTTTGGTACTAACCCCAGTGTTGAGTCGCTTGCTCATTCTCGTCCTCGTTTTTTATTGCAGGTGGGAGGCTTGGAGGACTTTTGGTTGATCGACTCCGGTTGCTCACGACACATGACCGGAGATCGTGGGTGGTTCTCACCTCACCCGGTGAGTACGAGGGAGTACATCACTTTCGGGGACAATGGGAGAGGGAGTGCTTCAGGTATGGTGAAGGTGAGTAGCAAGGTGACCTTAAGAAGTGTGGCCCTGGTCAAGTCACTTGGTTTTAACCCGTCTCGGATCTCAACTACTTGACAAAGGTTTTGAGGTTCGTTTTAAGTCGGGTGCTTCTCGTGTGCTTGATTCTCGAGGCGATCTTTGTCTGCGATCGTCCCGAGGGTCAAATCTTTCGTCTTGACTTTTCCCGATCTGCTGGTCCTCCTCGATGCTTTGTTCCTGGCGTTTCGGCTGAGCTTTGGAAATGGCATAGGAGGTTGGGACACTTGAGCTTTGAGTTGCTTTCCCGCTTGAGTGGTCTTGATCTTGTCAGGATTGCCTAAGTTGAAATTCGAGAAGGATTTGGTTTTGTGCTTCGTGTCGGCATGGAAAGATGGTTCTGCTTCTCACGCCTCATTGCGGTCATGACCGAGCGACCTTGTGAGCTGTTGCACATGGATTTGGTTGGGCCAGCTCGTGTTCGCTCTGCTGGTGGGAAGTGGTATGTTCTTGTGGTTGTTGATGATTTTTCAAGGTACTCTTGGGTTTTCTTTTTGGAGGATAAGAGTGAGACATTTGGCTTTGTTCGGGACTTGATCTTGAGGTTGAAGAATGAGAGACATGGTGATGCCATTCGAGCTATACTGGATGACAATGGCACGTAGTTTAAGAACTCTCATTTGATGCCTTTTGCGTGATCTTGGTCTCGATCATCGCACTCTTCTCCATACGTCGCTTGCCAGAATGGCGTAGTGGAGAGGAAAAACCGGACCCTTTGTGAGATGGCCAGGACGATGCTCGATGAGCATAGGACTCCTAGGCGTTTCCGGGCCGAGGTGGTCAATACCGCTTGCTATGTCTCAAATAGCATCTTCCTTCGTATTTTTAAGGAGAGGACCTCTTATGAGCTGATGCATGGGCGACAACCCAAGGTGAGTCACTTTAGAGCTTTTGGTTGCAAGTGTTTCATTCTGAAGAAGGGCAAGTTGGATAAGTTTGAGTCTAGATGTTCGGATGGGATTTTCCTTGGTTATGCGATTCATTCTAGAGCATATCGTGTGCTCAATCTTGACACTAACCAAATCATGGAGACTTGCGAGGTTACCTTCGACGAGACACAACCATGTAGCTCTTCTGCTTTTGACTGTGCAGGTGACGAGGAGATTGGAGCAAGGATCTTTGAGGATGAGAAGGATGGAAATGGAGACGGCACGATGATGGCGGTGATGCTCCCGTGGCTGATCGTGTACACGCTACTTCCACTACTACGATGACGATCGAGGATGGACCATCCCCTACACCCACTACGACTGAGGCTGTTTGAGTGGAGGCTGCTGCTGAGGGGGAGATTGTGTCCAGGCGAGAGGCTCCCCGGCGTGTACAAGTGGATCACCAACCGACGACAATCATTGGTGACCTTCATGAACGCACTACAAGGTCGAGGTCAAGGAATACTTCTCATGTCGCTCACTCTGCTTTTGTTGCGTCGTTTGAGCCCAAAGATATTCGACACGCTTTGTCTGACGAGAATTGGGTGAATTCCATGCATGAGGAGTTGGAAAACTTTGAGAGGAACCAAGTCTGTGTGTTAGTCGATCCACCGCCAAATTACCGTCCCATAGGTACCAAGTGGGTGTGGAAGAACAAAGAGGGTGAGAATGGGATGGTTGTGAGAAACAAGTCGAGGTTGGTGGCTCAGGGGTTCAATCAGAAAGAGGGCATAGACTATGAGGAGACATTTGCTCATGTGGCCTGTTTGGAGGCAATTAGGATCCTTCTAGCCTTTGCCATGGCTAAAGGGTTCAAGTTGTACCAAATGGATGTCAAGAGTGCTTTCTTGAATGGGGTGATAGAGGAAGAAGTGTATGTGAGGAAACCCCCGGGGTTTGAGAGTGAAAAATACCCACACCGTGTATACAAACTCCAGGTAGCACTCTATGGGTTGAAACAGGCACCTAGAGCTTGGTATGGCAGGTTGAGAGGGTTTTGCTTTGAGTAAGGGGTTTGTGATGGGCACAGTTGATAAGACCCTGTTTCTCCTTAAGCATGGAAATGACCCTTTGATTGTTCAGATATACGTGGATGACATAATCTTTGGTGGCTCTTCTCATGATTTTGTTGCCAGTTGCGAGATGACATGAGCGAGAATTTGAGATGTCCATGATGGGCGAGCTGCAGTTTTCTTGGGACTCCGGATCAAGCGGTGCAAGGACGGACGTTTGTACATCGGTAAGTACACCGGGGACATGGTGAAGAAGTTTGGCATGAACGACTCTAAGCCGACTACACCGATGAGTACCACTACGGCTTTGGGACGGGCGAGGACGGTGAACACTGTGGACGGAAGAATCTGCGGAGCATGATCGGCTCCCTCCTCTACTTGACGGCGGCAGGCGGATACTCTGATTCGGCGTGTGTCATACGCTCGTTTCGAGCTTCACCGAGGACATCACATCGGCAGCCATCAAGCGGATTTTCGTGTACTTGAACTACACTCCGAGTTTGATCTTTGGTACTCGCCTCCTCGACACTCGGACTTCACGGGTACTCCGATCTTTGATTTATTTGGGTGTCGATTGGACCGCAAGTCTACCTCACGGTGTGTGTCGGTTTCTTGGTTCTTCTTTGGACTCTTGGTCATCTACTTAAAGCAATCCGATGTAGCCCATCCACCACCGAGGCTTTGAGTATGTAGCTGCTAGTTGTTGTTCCTAAGCACTTTGGATGACCTACATCATGAGTGATTTTGGTGAGCGGTGCTCCCGGGTTCCTCTTTTCGTGACACCGATTGCCATAAGTGTAGCCAAAATCCTCCTCCACTCCAAAGCGAAACACATAGAAGTGAGGTACCACTTTCGAGGGACAATGTTGAGAAGGGAAACATATCTTTGTCCTATGTCCCCACCCAAGACCAGCTAGCTGATATCTTCACCAAACCGCTTGACCAAGTCACTTTCACTCGCTTGCGGGGTGAGATTGGGGTGTGCTTTCCTTTCTAGCTGGGTCTTGGAGCTTCTCATGTATATGTGTCATATGTTCATTTTGTTGCATTTCATTCATGCATTTTAATTTACGTACAAAACACGTAGGATAGCCATCTTTGGATCACTTGTGCTAGGAAAAGCTATAAGCTTCTATATACTTTGATCACGGATGATGCATAGTATATGTATGATGAGATAGCATTTTGTTTGAGAAAATGATAAAATTGCCTCTCTCGTGAGTAGATGCTTGTCTTTGCTAAATTTGTGCTCAAATGCTTATATCATGCTCAGTTTGTACTTGAGAATCATGTTCTCTTTGCTTGGGGTCAAAGACCCTTTGTCATTGTAAATGTTTAGCCCTTTTGCTTACTTGGGGAGGAGCATAAGCTTCTTTTTGCCACAAAGGCACTTCATGTACCATGTTTAATCTTGAAAATGAAATTGGTGTATGAATTGCCTTGTGCTTGAAAATGAGCTCATAATCATGTTTTTATGTTTTGATATTCATATCTTGGGTGCTAAACCGTAGCATGTTGTCTACCATGAGAAGTCTCATTTTAAGAAGTAGACACATGGCTCTTGGTTTAACATGACTTGAGTAGCTTGTGGGGTTTATAATGATCTTGTGATGAGAATTTGTGATCTTGTATAAACTTTGGATGATCTAGTGTACTTGTGCTCAAATTGATATGGATAGGGTCTTTCTCATGAGATGAAGGCTTATTTGTAAAAAATTTTGGTTAAAATTGCTTTTGGCCATGTCACATGCTTTTATGTCTCTACCTTCTTGATGGTAATGTGCTAACTACACCATATCTACTTTGCTTGCTCTATGTCTCATGTGTAGCACTTTGTTGTGCTCTTTGTATATTTGAGAAGCTTAGTAGACTGTATATATGCTTTGACATATATTTTTCATGAAAACAAGGGGAAGAGTTTCAAATACCTTGATTCATGCATTGTCAACAAGGGGGAGAGTTATGCTTGATAGGGGGAGAGTTGTATGCTTTTTGGGAGAATTTTCATGCATTGGGAGTTTTTTGTGGAAAATTTGGTTTGCATTTGCGGGATGTTGCATGTGAGGAGAAAAATTGAGAAGAGGTTGTTGCATTTGCTCGGAGAGTTTGCATATGTGCGGGGAGCCTTTGATTTTCCTGAGTTTTGTGCTTTGTGGTGTGCTCTTTGTGAGTTTTGTTTTGTCCTACTGTGGTCGAGCCGCTGCACTTGTCTTAGAGGGCCGAGACTTGGATTGGCGAAAGTGATCGAAGCGCTTGTTCTTTGGCTTTGGATCACTTGCTTTGGAGGTTTGTGTTCATGGTTGTTTTCTTTTCCTTTTTCTATCTGTTACTATGGGTGCTGTCAATGCACTCATCAAGGGGAGATTGAGGACCGTGTGTGTCCGAGGACCAGTGGAGGGTCGCCTCAGTGATGAGTGATTGACAACGTTGTGTGGTCGATGCTTGGCTAAGTGTGCGGTACATGTTGCAGCTTGACTCGTGTCGGTGCAGGTGTGAAGAACAAGCGTGAAAGACCTGAGCCGTGGGCGGCCTCCGGGTGATGGAGTGGCAAGTAGGTTTGGTGGTGCAAGATCAAGTGGGCTGAAGTCGTGAACATGGGCGCAAGGTAAGAAGTAGCGTTGGAGCTCAAGCTTGCACGCGGGTTTGTTGGTTTTGAAAGTGCATCTAGACCCCTAAGTGGATTTTGGTGAATTGAATGACAAAGCGATTAAAGATCTAACTTGTTTGTTTAAGAATGTGAGGTTTTATTTAATTATTCATGAGTTAATATTGCTATATATTTGAGGATGAATGTTGTATGGCTCACATGATGAAGATAAGCAAGTGTGTGGTCCTTTGATAAGAAATGATACATGTCAAGCGATCAAATGAAGATAAATATTGGGGATATTTTACAAAAGATCAATTCTGAGTCTCCAATGATTGTGGTAGCTTGATTAAAAATCAATGGGTCATAAAAAGAGAAATGGTGTTCTCCACTAAATAATAAATGCAAGACTTCATGTGATGATTGTGAAAGGATACAAGGATGAGTGTATATTTGATTATCCTAATTTAGAAGCTTGCATAAAACGTTGTCAATCAAGAACAAACATTTGAATCGGTATTTCAAATGAAGATCAAATATGGATGAAGCAAAGTCGAACTCAATGTGGTTTGGGTAAGTGATGAAGAGATCAATTGAGATGACTAGGGTGAAGGACTAAGCAATCTTTGGGGCCCTAGCTAAGCCGCCATTTCGTGTTTTGCTAAGGTGAAGTTCTAGTATCCGTGGGGTCTCCAAGTATTATATCCAAGCCTTAATCGAGTGAAGCAATGCAACTCATCTACATGTTATGTTTGGCAATATGGAGTGACTTAAGGATCTAAGCGTACATACAAATGCTATATGGAAAGATCTTAAGTTGCTAGCTCAAGTATGGATGTGCTCATGAAGATAGCAATTGTTGGAAGCCCTCAAGTTCAAATCGTTCAAGTATGGAAAGATGGAAGATATACAAGCTCAAGAGGTTGACTAGGAATTTACTTTTGTCCTTGAGTATAGGAATGTACTATCAAGAGGGATGCAACATTAGCTTTATGACAAGTATCAAAAGTGCTCATTAGTTGATCTATGTGAGAAATAACTTTGAGAGAGTCCACAGTGATCTAACAAACCTCTAACCCATCCTTAACCACTTCAACATGTCTTGAAGTGTTTGTGAGAAGAGTAGAGGGGTTTTGGGCTCTCTCTACCAGGCGGTCTAACGCCCAGGAAGCTCAGCCCGAGCGGCTAGTTTTTCAACGGGCGGGAGGGGCGGATCTAACCGACCAGCGGTGACCGCCCCGATCACTTTCTATGCTAGTTTTCCTTGAGTGGGGTATAAGTACCCCACGAGCTCCACTGTTGGTCTTCGATTCTAGGGTTCTGGTGTGCTTCCCGTCTTTGTTCTTGCTAAGCCAAAGCCATAGAACCTCTCAACCATCTCTTTGTGAGATTTGTGAGATTCAAGCTCTATTATTGTGTTAGGTTGAGAGAGTGAGTTTGTGTGAGCTTTGTGAGCTGCGAAGAGCCATTCCATAGCTTGAGCACTTGTGATTCGCGTCTACAAGCCTTGAAGCATTTGTTACTCTTGGAGGTTTGCCTCCTAGACGGCAAGGCGTCGCCGGCTAGCTCCCAAGTTGTGGTGAGCAGGGGCAAGTTTGTAAGGGCTGTGATCTTGCCTCTTCGTGGAAAAGATCGCCTTAGTGGAATCGAGAAAAGTGGTTGAAAGAGACCCGGCTTGTTGTGGGAAGAGTTAGTTGAGAACTCAAATCCCTTGCAAGCTCCTCAACGGAGACGTAGCTTCCTTGGTGGAAGTGAACTTCGGGAAACAAATCTTTGTGTCTCCTTTGTGATTTGCTTCACTTATGGTTTTCTAGCATATTTATATTTGCTTCCGCTTCGATCTACTTGGGTGTGCTTGTCTTTGTGTGCAGGGATCATTACCCTGCTTGTGACCATCTACCAAGGCCACTCACCAAGTTTGGTTCGTGCTAGAAGTCAAGAGGAGCTTGAGCCACTCTTTCTTTGGTTTCTGCGTGGGCGGTCTAACGCGCCAGGAGGCGTCTAACCACCCTCCCAGTGAAGAAGCGAGTATCTAACCGCCCTGTGAAGGCGGTCTGACCGCCTCTGCCAAGGAGCTCAAGATTTCGGGGGGAAAATTTTATTTGGTCGACTAGCCTATTCACCCCCTCTCTAGGCGACATCTAGGTCCTTTCAGGTTTGCCCACAAAACCATCGGTGGACGGTTTCTTAGTTTGGGCCTCAAAACCAAGCTCGGAGGCCCGAGGCGAGAGACGGTGATCCGGAGCCGGAAGCTTTGAGGCGGAGGGCACGTGGCGTGATCGCGGGGTTTGCGTCCGAGGTGAAGCGGCCGCGGTGGAAGCGTGTCCGTCCGATGAAGACTTGACCAAAATGCCCCTGAGGGGTTGTATCTTCATTTCAAGTTGTAGGGGTAGCGTGGTCATTTACCTCCCTTCGATGGACTTCGTATAAATAACGGAGAGGTGGATGGCATCTCTCTCTCTCTTGGACTCTAGGGCTTTCTTCCCCGGTAGATTTCTCTGAACTACTTCTTTTCCCTCTGTATTCCTTAGGCTAGATTCTTGTATAGACTCTGACCTCTGGATGTATGGAAGAATTCGGCGTTGCGGTGATCTCCTAGTCCTCTATGATTTTCGTGTCATTTTTGGGACTATTTTTGGAGAGTTTCGTTCTTCGCTCGATTCGGGGATTTGAGGGCGTTTTCCTTCGGAATTCTTTGAGGGGATCATGGGTGGATGCCTTGCGCATCTTTGTGTGTGATCTTGACCCCTCAAACGCCGGGGAAGGCCTTCGATTCGTGAGTTTTTGGCCGGAGTTCGAGTTCTTGGTGGAGGTTTGTGTGATCCGTGATTCCCGGCGATTTAGTGGCTCAGAGGTTGAGATTTTTGGGGCATAGCTTCATCTTGTGTTGCTTATCATCTCCCCCAAATCTTGTCTCAAGAGCTTTTGGCGTTTGGGAGATCCGGTGATGGATTTGTGAAGTTAACGGTCGGGCTCGCTTTCTGTCAGAGCTGTGGACTGTCCATGGCGTCGTGCGGGGATCGTCCGCGTGACCCTTGTTCGTCACGTGTTCATCTGTGTTCGTGCGCGTTCGCGTTTCGATCTGTTCTGTCGCTAGGGTTTTGTTGCAAGTAGTTTGCGATCGCATGAGCTGGCCGGATGTCCGCGTGGTGTTGATTTTGTCTGGGGTGGCTCGAGGTTTGTCTGGGGTGTCAATGAGTTCTGCCGATCCCGCTAGGGGTGGCCGGTCATGCTGGTCGGGTTGTCATGATGCTTGCCGGGCTGATCAATTTCTGCAAACTGTCTGGCTCGAGTCCTTTGGACCGAGGGGTTCACTGACATCCACCATACTAGCGGACTGTCCGCCGTACCTGTCCGGACTGTCCGGCCTGGACTTCGCAGATTTGGCTAAGTCTTTGGTTCTTGCTTTTGTGCTTCCGCTCTTTGCTTCTAGGCTTGTCTCTTGTTTTTGTGGGCTTGTTTGTGACTTGTATGGAGCTTCTTTGGTGTGTGTGAGTATTTGGAGTGGCAATCGGGGTATAGGCTAAGTTCGACCTTCGGGAAGAATTTTTATCGGCTCCATTCACTTCCCCCTCTCCGGTCACCCTATTCGGTCCTTCAATTATGACCCCCTTTCCCCATGCTTTGTCCAAATAAAATAATTTGGCATGAATCTCCATTTGTATAGGTGGTTGTGAAGACTCTTTATCGATGAGTAATCCTTCAGATTATTGCACTTTTTGTATGGACAAATAATGAAACCAGACGGGGGCTTATTTGCTTCTACCACATCTAGAAATTCACGCAACCCATTAATGTATTCCATGGAGATTCTCTTGTCAGAGTACATCCATTGCCGATTCATCTACAAAGTATCACCAAAAAATCTTAAAGTGTTCATATCCAACCCACAATACATAATACGACAAACTTAAATGATCGGCTTACAGAAATTTAAAGTGCGACATATATATGAAAAATTAATTAAAATCTATGTTAATTAACTGATGTTTCATATTTCGGAGAAAAGAGTAGAGACAAATATCTAATATTTCTAAACTAACTCTAGCATTTCTAGTATTTCTAAAAGTATCCTTTCTAAAATATTATTTAATAGAAGAATTAGTTTAACTATCATTTCTAAAATATTATTTAATGCTAGTTTAATTTGAAAAAGTAAATCATATGTTCAAATAGATAAAACTGAAAAAATTCTATCATCACATATAACATCTCATCCAACTAACCTCTACAACATTCTAATTGAATATAGACATAAATGCATGGAAATAAGAAAAAAAATCCCCATCTTTAGCTCATTTTAAATATCACAAAATACTCCTATTTGAATCATTAAAACTCAAAATAAGTTGCATATATCGAGGGAGGATGAAGTAACTAACCTCTACACCACTTCAATAGGTGAAATCGTCGTAAATCCGGCAAAACCTCCTCTAGGGCGCCATGGAGATGGGGAAGCTCGAGTTGGGAAGAGTGAGTGAGTGGCTCGGGCGGAGGAAGAAGAAGGCTGTCATTTTTATGCTCGGGGAGATTAGTAGCGGGCCGTGGCTGACGCCGGTACTAATGTGAGCCGCCCACATCGACGTCCGTGGCGCCGGTCGATGTGGTCCACATTAACGGTCCGCGGGTCGAGTACCCACATCGATCGGCTCCGACCCACGCACCGTCTTGATGTGGCTCTCTGGGGGCGCGTCGGGGCCCTCCCTTCCCACCCGGTACAGATGTGGACATCAGTACCGGTGGGCAAAATACTCGATCGATGTCCTGGAAGCTCGATTTTCTAGTAGTGAAAGAAGGTGTTGACGAGTGCCGAGAGGTCCGTGAGACACGAAGAGGGCGACAGAGCCGCCGAGAGGCCCGTAGACCTAAAGAGGGCGAAGACAGAGCTGCCGAGAGGTCCGAAGACCTAAAGAAGGCAACGACAGAGCCGCCGAGAAGTCCGAAGACCTGAAGAAGGCGACGACAGAGCCGCAGAGAGGTCCGAAGACCTGAAGAAGGCGACGACAAAGCCGCCGAGAGGTCCAAGACCTAAAGGCAACGACGGAGCGCCTGGGAGGTCCAGAGACCTAAAGAGGCGGCAGACAGCAGAGCCATGAGGTCCGAAGATCTAAAGACGGCGACGACAGAGCCGCCGAGAGGTCCGAAGACCTGAAGAAGGCGACGACAGAACCACCGAGAGGTCCGAAGACTTGAAGAAGGCGACGACGGAGCTGCCGGGAGGTCCGTAGACCTAAAGAGGGTGACAACAGAGTTGTCGGGAGGTCCGTAGACCTAAAGAGGACGACGGCAGAGCCCGAGAGGTCCGAAGACCTAAAGAAGGCGACAGCAGCCGCCTAGAGATCCGAAGACAGAAGAGACGACAGAGCCGCCGGGAGGTCCATAGACCTAAAGAGGGTGACGACAGAGCCACTGAGAGGTCCGTAGACCTAAAGAAGGCAACCAGCCCCCGAGCGTGGAAGCTGAATGAGTCGTGGAAGCGTGAGTCGCCTCCGCCATGAGCGAGAGAGGTCCGCTAGGCAGGGGAGACACATCTAGAGGTCGAGGTACTCGGAAGCTGGACAAGGAGCTGACCCTGTGAAACAAAGTAGATGCAAAGACGGTGTATTAATCTACACAAATGTGATGAAAATTTGGCCTGGGCCTAAGACATGCTTGCAATGTGTTTTGCTTGAGAAAGCATTCCCCTCATCGTGTCAGGCGCAAATTATGCGAACTCAAATGCTATGAAGCTGCAAAACGTGTCCCCTTCGCTAACCCAACTCAGTGGAGGAACGGTTTACCGACTGCACGGCTCAGCGTGGAGGCTTAGGTGCAGCCGGTGCGCAGAGAGGGGCCTTGGACCCAAGGTCTCGCAACCACACGACTTAAGAATGCGCATAACGAGTAAAAGACATTTAAAGGGAGAACACATAGAAGTTAATTAAGTCCATCAGGTCTGGCAACCTTTAGATTGGCAAAGCCAAACCCCCGAGCGTATCGAAGTCGGCTATACCAAGCCCCCGAACGTGTCGAAGGGGGAGGGAAAATAAAGTAGGAAAAACATGTAAAGCAGGTCGGCGAAAGTCACAGAGACTATCGATGAAACACACGAAAGTCGTAAAAATATTAATTGCAAATAACACTTAGCTTGTGCGTCGCCGTGGCCGAGGTCGGAACGTTGTCGTTGTGGTCGGCGATGCGGGCTGAGGCCGCATGCGGAGCTGTCGAGAAGGTCGGCGACACAAGCTGGACTCGTGCCGAGTTGTCGAGGTCGTCGAAGAGGTTGGTGATGGATCGTTGTAGGTCGGCGATGCTGGTCTGCCCGGCCAACAGCGTAGTCGAGCCGTGAGTCGTCGTTCCCGAATCTGCCGTCGAGCGTGCAGGCACGCACGAGCTTTGAGCTTGGTGTTTTGGCGAGTCGCATGGCGCCTCATCATGACCGGTCGTATTTTGTCGAGGTAGGCGAACAACAGCCTTGATACTCGTGATCCATCACGTGCTTGACGTCGGCGGCAGGGAATATCATGCATGCAGCACGTATGAAAAAGAAAAAATAAATATTAGAATTAATCCTTACCGGTCAAAACAGTACTCGAGATCGGATTGGAAAGATAATAGAATAAAGAAAAAAATAGAAGAAAATATTCCCTGTTACGTCTTGTAGATGGATTTGGCCTTAAGCACGTGCATGTAGTGGACATGTAAGCTGATACGAGCGTACGGTGCTCCAGGCCGCCGCCGACCTTCGCAGATGTATTCTTCTTTGCTGCATGGGAACAGATTCCAGGCGCACGCCTTCGGCCACCACTCCGCCTCTCGCAGGTGGAGCTGTGGATGATGTCGCGCATGGTGCCGGGTGGGTGGACGGACACGAAAAAATTCTGCGTGCCGAGAGAGTCTTCCGTGTCGTCGCCGAAGATAATCGCCGGAGCGAACTGCCACCACGCTGCACGAAGAGCTCCCGATCACTCCTACCTGGCGCGCCAACTGTCAGGGGTTGAGACCTGGACAGATTCGCAAGGGGGGCTACCCAAGCGGTTTCTAGGTTAATGGAAAGATCGGGAACTAAGAGCGTAGATGGTTATGCATGGGATGCACACGGAAATCTCGACGAGACACGAGGAATACGACGATTTATACTGGTTCGGGCCTCCGGAACGCTACGTCCAGTTTGGTAGTGAAATTATGCGAGAGAGATATGCCCCCGAGGAGGGCACCCCAGACCGACTTATATTGGCCGACGACCTTGGGCTACAAGTCGGTTTCCATCTATCATAGTCGGTTACAACATGGAAGGCTTATCCGAACTGCCTTAAACTGTCTTGACTTGCACTTCAAGCTGTCTTCGTGTCCTTGGCCCACTCGTCAAGTCGGCCAGCCTTGACAGTCGGCGGGTCTTCTGGCAGGTCGGGCCTGCCTGTCGGGGACAGCTGAGACCCTGGTCGGTGGGGACCCATGGGTACCCATGTCTCTCACCTAGGGACAGGGTCGTAGACCATGTTCCTTCCACTGTGATAAGCCCAGACATTTACAAGGATTTGCAGGATTCAACAATAGCAATGCCTTACCTGAAGTAAAAAAAAAGAGTATCAAATTTAGCTAAAATTTCATCAAAGCATATCGATAGTACTAAGAAAAAGATAAGGCCACGTCAGGTTCTGATGCTCCAAGCAAACATGAGGCTGGTTCAGTACTGTTTGCATTCAAACTATGAAGTGAATTGACAAACATTCTGCATAATGAAACCAAAATAAAAAAAATATGATCACAAATTTATGAAAATGATAAGCACAATGAGAGAACTCAGAAGTTACTTGAAAAATATGACAAATTTCAAAATTGACGGGGTGGGCATCAACCATCTATGAAGAGCAGACCAATGATCGACGTCACTGCCTCACTGGCCATTGGTGGAAGCGCTGCGATATTCTCTGGTAGTCCATACATAGTCCTAAATGCATCTTTAAAAGGAGATCTGTGACAAGAAAATAATGTTGAATATAATGCCCCAAGCAATCAAAATGGAATAATGGCCTCATGTAGTGCACCATATGAGTTGCACAAGAACAAAGAGTGATTACTAAGGTCCTAAACAAAGAGTGACAGTGGTTGAGTCATCCTTATGCCTATTCCCTAAACACATAGTTTAAGATATCCAAGGTTTCCTCAGCATTTTCACACAAGGATACCTGCTAAGAGGTGATAAAAAAGGCATTATCTATATCCTTCTCAAGAAAAGATAACTTCATTATCTATGCCAGGCTTGGATAATATATCCCATTTCAGGTGGAGACATGTAAAAATGTTTTCAACATATTAACAATAGTACATTCGGTGATGCACCATTTGACTACAGATGAGTAGTATTGCTAAATATATCCCATTTCATGTTGCATTATGTGTTATACTAAGAAATGGTTGATTGATCTTTTTAATTATAGATCTACAGATCAATTTTTAGTATTGATAATCCAAATATAGGTGAACTAAAATAACAACTATGTTGAGATCTAATAATCAGTTATCAAGCCAGAGTGGAGCAATATGTTTTAGCGTATACAATAAAACTGAATGAACAAGCATGCATCCAATTAAAAACAAGCAATGGCAACAAAGCCGTAGTACTGAGAAAGCAGAGCCATCGAACGAATTAAGGTCACCAAAGTTAGGATGCAGCATGTATACCTTGTTCCACCGAGCCGACGGACCTCCTAAGCTGCACGCTTATGGAGCTCTTGTGCTGGACGCACTTCGGGCTCCTGTGCTGGATGCACTTCGGTCGCATCTCGAGGCGCCGACAGCTCTGCATCTCGTGGCGGCGCCTGCACTCCAAGATCTAGGCGGGCAGGAGGTGCGCTGGCATTGGATGACCGCAGGTGGCCCGGCCCAGTGGTGGGCGGAAGGAGCCACCGTGGGCACCGGTGTGGAGACCTGGACGTGGACGGCGGTGAGGTAGACCGCGCCGGGCAGTAGGCGAGGGGAGAGGAACGCCACCGACTTTGCCACCTCCAACTTCGGCGCCACCGCAGTCCGCCTCATCATCTGGACGGCGCGGAGGAGGTGGTGTGGCTGGATCTAGCGGGGGCGGGGATAACGACGGGGTGGGGGTGTTGGCACGACACGTAGGAGGTGGCGGCGGTGCCTGCGCGGAGAAGGCGACCGCAGGGTGCCTAGCGTGGTGGCGGGCGAAGGAAAAAAGGAGGGAAGGAAGAGGAGCGGACGACGCGTCATCGAGGGAGGTGGAGGAGGAGAACGGACGATGCGTGATTGGGGAAGGCAGAGCCTGGCGCGTGGAGACGCGAGATTGGGAAGGAGCGAGAGCGAGGGGAATGCGAGGGCAGACGACGGCTCCAACGTACGGCGGAACCTCCTGGCGCGGGCGACTTCGGCGGCGAGGACGGAGCAGCCGCCGTGTAGGGTGTGGTTGAGCGGGCGCCGTATAGGGTCCGTCTAGGGTTCGGGTAGAAGGAGGGTAGGCGGGGTGTGGGGTGTTATGGGTAGCGGACGGTGGTAGATCGAGGTGAGGGATCGCGCAGGAATCGTCATGGTGGGGCGGGCTGAGCGGAGCCGAGGGGTGCTGGGTGAGGCGTGGAAAGTGAAGATATTTTTTGGTCTCCACTTCATTCTTTTTAGGAGTAGAGATAAGGCCGAATTTTCGCTGCCTGGTAGGTTGGGTGGCTGGTATTCGCTGGGTTGAGAGGAGAAGGAGAGAAGGAAGGGAAGGGAAGGAGGAGAAGGAGAAGGAAGAAGCAAGGAACCTCTGTCAGATCTCTGATTTTAGATATTCAGTCTCTTTGCACTCTCTCTTTTATTTGCAATTACTGTAATTTTGTTTAAGTACATTTATGTAGATATAAACGAGTATATTTGTGTTTTACTAAATTTAAGTAGTGCAGTGTAGTACATTTAGTAGATTATGATTAACTAGACTTAGGTCCGGTCTAGATTATAATCACTAGATCTAGTGTAGTTAAGATTCGAACCAGTGTAGATTATAATCACTAGATCTAGTGTAGTTAAGATTTCAAGCATTTTAGTTTTCAATCACTATATTAGTTATTAATAGTGTGATTATCTCAGACATGTCAGAAACAGTCCCTGTCCAGTTGTTTTATGGGCCAGGAGAAATTAGATACGGTGCAGAAGGTGTTGATTGGTCATTGTTTAGAACAGTCACGAGGCCGGTTAAAAAAGCTGCTCAAAGAAGTTGGGAGGCCATAACCACCTGGCTTACAAAGCATTCTCAGTAGATACAGAGCAATATGGGTTGTCTATAATGGCAGTATTCAACAAAAGTTATCCGTCGTACTGGGAGCTTATGCCACTTGAAGGCACTGCAAATTGGAGGAATTATGTCATAAATGCATGACAAAGTGGTTGTCTGGTGTTTTTTTGCAAGTTTATCAGAAGACCCAAGTGAATCAGGAACTCGAGGGTAATGAAGAAGGTGGAGGTGGTCTTGATGTAGGGGAGGGTGGTGAAGAGGATGGAGGTGAGGGTGGTGAAGAGGATGGCGGTGAGGGCAGGAGGGAATCCACCGTGGGGGCAGGAGCCCCTCCTACCCCATGAACTCCATGGAAGCCCCCCTACAAATTCCATACATATGTGAAGAGGAGGAAGAAGGAAAAAAGAGAAGAAAAAGGAGGAGGAAGAAGAACTTCAGCCCTCCCCCCAAGAATTGGATCTTGGATCCGCCACTGGGTGAGGGTGATGAAGAGGATGGAGATGAGGGTGCTGCAGAGAGTGGTGCGGGAGGAGAATTTGATGAGGTGGAAGTAGATGTTGTTGATGAGAGAGAAGAAAATTCGGAAGTAAGCATGAGGCAGGATGACTTGCTCATATACCTTCAGTTTTCAAATTCCAGCACAATTTTGTCGTTGGGTCGGTGTTGGCACTGGTAGCCGCTGCAGGGCAGAGCCCGGTCGTGCTAGTCCCCACCACTCGTAGCCGCCGCTGACCACTCTGGCTGGCGGATGTGCCGCGCCGCACGGGCCGGGCGCGAGTCCCTCCTCTCCTACTCCCTCACTCCCCCTAGCCACCGGCCTAGGCCTGCTAATGGGGATTAACCCGCCCAAACCCGCCCCAACCCGCAGCCAATGACACGAAGACGGGTTGTCAACCCACCCCGCCCTGCAAATGTAGCAACCCACCCCACCCCACCCCATCTTCCGTCGCTGGATGATAATCTCGCCGTGCTCCTCATCGGCGGCGATGTCGGGCGCTGAGACCGATGGCGTGTGTACTACGACTGCACTGCAGCGCCCAAACAAGCACCTCGGGTCAGGGATGCTCAGGAGGCAAGCAAAAAGAGCACCGGTTTCAGGAGGAAGCAAAATGAAATCCCGCAGCTTCAGAACATCGCTGAACTGTGGAAAACAGAGGAGAGGAACAGGGAAAAACGGATCAGCAAATCGGCGGAGCGAAAGGAAACAGATCGAGAGACGGTGGTGGGAGAGAGCTGCAGTGGCGGTGGCGATTCCGTACCCGTCCGTACCGGCCGGTGGGGTCGACTTCCAGCGTACTCGAGCGATCGTGCGCGTCGGTCATGGCGCCATCATTCTTACCAGCTCTAGCTTGCTTCCCCGCAGCTCCAACTCTCTGGGCGTCTGCGAGGCCCATGAGCCCATGTAGCGATGGCCTACGCCGGTGACCTGAAGGACAAGGTCACCATGGATTGATGTCTTGGCCGGCCGCCCTGAAGGACAAGGCCGCCATGGATTGTTGTTCGCGGCGGCCGCCGCCTCACACCCGACCCGACCTTCTTTGACGAATCGCTGGAATCCCTCGGCCGCCGCCCGCCCGCCGCCGCGCCCGCCTCTGAAGTCCGCGGCACGGTCTGTGGCGCAGTGGCCGGGCGGCCGGAAAGAGTGAGCCAACCCGTCCCGACCCGCATCACAGTAGCCCCACCCCGCCCCGCCCCGCTAGCGTCTAGGACCCATTCCCACCCATCCTGATTAACCCCGCGCATGGACCTGCCCCAAAATCCCCGTTCCAACCCGCCCCATTATCAGGCTTACGCGGCGACGCCGCGACCAGCTACGTGCGTCGCCGCTGACCGCCACGCGCCATGCCGGCCTGCAGCGCGGCCGGCCGGGCCCCTTCAACCTTCATGACTTCACGTGTTCGCTCGGACACCGTTTAGTTCGGTAAAATTTTTGCGAAATTGGTGAAAATTTTGCATTAGAGCGTGTTACGTGAGTGGTGTGGCGCGATGCGCGAAAATTTTTGGCAGGAACTAAACAGGGCCTCAGGTCCACGCGCGGCACAGTAATCACCCGGAGCCAGGAAGCCCGGGGACGAGAACCGCACGTCCGCAACGTCGCGTTTGCCAGGCGCACACTGTTCGGGGATAGGTGAGGTGAGGTGGTGGCTGACGCAGCGCTACCGTCGGCCGGCCGCCTCGGCGCCGTGCGCGCGCGGCTGACGTGAGGCCATGACAAGCGAGCAGTTCCCTTCCCGATTTTCGTTCGTGTAGGGTGTAGCCGTGTAGGCAACTCCCAACCAACTGTCCCCGCGCCTTCCTTCATTCCCAAGCACATAAACTACCCCGGCTGCCGAACTAATCATACACCAGAACCCCGGGTCAATCTGCGTCCTAGTGTTAAACAAACAAAACAAACGCGTAGCCTCATCATGCAGGCACGAACGAAGGAACAAATCCCCATCTCGCTAGATACAGTGCGTGCCGTGCGACGCATTCGCATCTATTAGCTTCAGAAAGGCAGGCACATCACTAGTACTAGTACCTATAGTGTGAAGAATCGCAGACAGGGAGAGCGACGCCCGACCGAACACCAGGCCGTTTCGTTGCCTCCTGCTCCTGCCTCCAGACGAGGAGGATCCAGCCGGCTCCGACGACCTCTTCCTGCGAGCGAGGCCGACCCGACGAGTGACTGTGACTCGCACACCCGAGAAAGAAACTTCGCATCACCGCGCTCGCGAGGACGCGGCGCCGTCCCGATCGTGCGACCAATTGCCCGGCAGCACGACGACGACTTCTCTGCTCTCACCGCTGCGTCCGCGCGTGTGTATACTATCATTTCCCGGTGCCCAACGCACACACACGTGGTTGACCGACCTGCGACCGCCGGTTGCTACTGCGAAGGAGAAGATCCAGACGAGACAGAGCGGCTTCAGGGTCAACCGCGGCTCACAATCTACGGGCTCGACCCGCGTTCCAACTTTTCAACGCGGCGGCGAAACGCCACCGGCGGCGCCGTGCTTCATTCGGCAACCGATCGGCCGGCGACGGAGCGTTGCTTCCGGACTGGACGACGAGGAGGAGAGTGCCTTCACGGAAGCGACAAACCTTCACGGCCTGGCCTGGCCTGGCGCTGCCAGCACCGCCTGCCTGCCTCATTAAGGTCTGGGATTTGTGGGGCGATGCTTGAAGCAACCGGGAACCTCTGAATCTCCGACGCCGCCGCGATCTGCCGCCGGCGATCAGATGATCCGGTGAACCCTACACTCTAGCAGTGGCGACCTCAGACGGCAACAGGAGTGCCGGCCTGTTGTGGTGGGGGACAGGGTTCCCGTCAGCACGAGCCAAACTTCTCCTTTGCCGGAAACGCGCAGACCGTGTCCCTGGACGCTTGCTATTGCTACTCCCCGCCCGGGTCGGACTACAGTTGAATTGACACTTTTTTGTTAGGCGCATTCCCACTTTTCCAGCTTCCACTCCTTCTGCCTGCCTTTGGGTCATTGGGTGTGTTTAGACTAACCGCACTCACGTTACTTCATACGTTCCTTTAAAACAGAATATTCATGTCTGGTCATCATGATTCTCTCCTTTATACAATTTTGGTCTGCACCCATCTTCCTTTATATCTCTCCTCTATACCAACCAACCAAATTTTTTATTGTTTCCTTCCTTTCTCCCATCCTTTCTTCACGGAGCAGAGAGGGCTGCTCGACCACGACTCCCCGGCGGCCCGCGTCCTCACCGCGCCACGTCTCCCTCACCGGCGGTGGCGTGGAGGAGCGGGTGCCAGGGCGGCGCCTACAAACCCGTTTGCGTGGAGGAGCAGGCGCCCGGCGGCGTCGGTGGAGACGGCGCTGGCGAGTGGAGGCTGCGGCATCGACGAGCTCCACCGCGCCTCCTCCTCGCCCGCCTTGGTCTCGATTCATCATTCTCGGGCGTAGATTGAGGCCGATGGGTCTAGATTTGGCATCACCGGGCCTCAAGTAGCGGCGTCGCCCGGCCCACGGATCGTGAGCCTCCGCGTCCTCGTCGTCGCGGCGCGGCGGGGACCTCGGCTACGGGAGGCGGGCGGTGCTCGGCGGACCTCCTCTTCTCCCCACGCGCGCGCCGGACGGCACCATCGCTGCCCGAGCGGCACCTCCACCCCCCGACCATGGACGGCTCACCGAGCTCGTTGCTCGTGCACTAGCAGATCGACCCGCGCCGCCGCCTACTCGTGGGCTGCGCGAGGCAGCTCCGGCGGCAGCTCTCGACGCGGGGATGCTCCGGCCCGGCGCTGAGATCTCGGAGTAGGGGCGGGAAGCCGCGGCGGCGCGTGTAGGGTCTCCGTCTCCGTCTCCCGCCGGCGGGGTGGGAGGTGGTTGGGGATTTTTTCCGTGTGCGGTCTCCGTCTCATGAAGCCGTTGGATGTGCGGCCGGAGTGCGGGCGCGTCGCGTAGATGAGAAAGGAAGCCGCTGCAGACGTTTTCGCTAAGATTCTCCGGCGGGAGAGAGGCGGAAACAGTGCGGTCGATCTTAGAGCCCAAACTTCCCCAAAATACACTATGCAAAAGAAGATTTCATCACATCAAACATCACTCAAAATGTCGGTACATGCATGGAGTACTAAATGTAGATGAAATCAAAAACTAATTACAGTTTGGATGTACTTGAGGCAGATCTTTTGAGCCTAGTTAGGTCATGGTAGGACAATATTTACCACAAACAAACAAAAAGTGCTACAGTGTTTTCAGTTCGGAACAGTGCTTTTCAGCCTAAAATCCGTGCAAAATCTCAGAATTTTACATCTCAATTTTGAAATCTAAACACACCTTTGAGCCTTTCCGTCAATCAGGGAATGAATCACCTTTTGAGTTCCCCTGCTTCATCTGATCATTTCTGGTATCCTATGAATCCTAACGAGGATGGTTAGCGAGTGACATCAGAGAGTGACCGACCTACTCTACTAGTATTACTATTAGTATGACCTCTACTCGGTTCGGCAAAACTTTGTTGATTTGTTCTGACATTAAAATACTATGCAAGAAGCGAAAGGGAGAGAGCCGAACAACTTTTCAGCATAATGACTCTGTCACTCCCAATGCACAGGTTCATGGACACATTTTTATAGATAGAATGTAAGATTTGAATCTTGCATTTGTCATCATCATGATCATGTGATATTCTCTTAATACATGATCATGAGTATCGATAACTGTATCTACCTAGGGTCATCACCGTGACCGTGTGATCTTCTCTTTCTTTATTAATTTGGTGTCATGTCATCACAAAAATTTATGTGGTAATTGTTGACGATCCTGCCATTGAGACTAACCTTAAGACATGTTTATTTTTTAAAAGAAACTCAAACAAGATTTATTAAACGTATTAAACATAGATGGAAAATCGCGAGACAAATTCATTAAACATAATTAATCTGTTATTGAAGATTGTTTATGTAGCACAATATTATTTAATCATGGCATAGTTGAGCTTATTGGAATTATCTCGTGATTTGAGTCGGAAGGAATGGATTTTAATCCATATTTAATACTTCAATAATTCAACACGACGAGCAAAAGTTTTTAAGGTGGAAAACTAAACGGCACCCTTAGAGCAACTCTAGCAGATGGAGTAAATTTGATCCCTATATATTATTGGGGTGGAGTAAAATATTTTCATCCCAAAATACAATTTGCTCCAGCAGTTTCCCTATTCTCCTTCCCAACTCGTGGGTCCCACCATGCCACCTCATCTTCTCCTTCCCCTCTCCAAATCTCGGATCTTTGGAAGTTGATGCAGCGCTCACCGATCCATCTCCGATCCACCGCTGGCCGTGCCGCTGGTGCCCACTTCCTCCGCCCGCCTCCGCCTCCCTGCTCCAACTCCTCCTCCTCCCGCGGCCCGCCTACGCCTGCTCCGGGCGGCGCGGCTCGAGGAGAGCGCGGGGACGAGGATGGCCGGCGGTCATCGCATCGCGAGCAGCGAGGTCAGCGCAATTTCGCACCCACCACCACCACCGAGGTGAAGCGCCCGCCCACACACACGCATGCACGCATGCAGCACCGCCCACACGCCGGCGGCGAGATTGTTGGATGTCTTGCGGTATCTCAAGCCGGAGTCTGGGCCACACCTGCGGATATCATCCTCCTCATCTTGCAGTCAAACATCTCCATCACCTCACTGGGAAGCTGCGGGTGCTTTGCAATCTCCCTCAGAAGCACTCTCATGTTCTCCCACTTGGAGCAATCGATGTGGATGACCTGATCAAGTGCAATCCCACAGCTGGCGGTGGCGAGATCAAGTGCAATCGATGTGGACGGGCGGGCGACACGTGGATGCGTGCGGGGCGGCGAACGCCGCGGGGTCAAGGTCGCCAACTCGCCATGGTGGGAAGAAGTTCTCGTCCTACCACCTCGCCGCCCGCCACGAGCGGGACCCCAACGCCGCCTGCGCCTCTTCCTCAACCCTCCTACCTCCACCACCCATCCACTGTTCGCTACTCCCTCCGCCACGACCTCATCATCTCTAAGCTCGCCGCCTCTCTTCCGGCCATGGAGTCCATCCTCTCGCCTCGCCTCCTCCTCGGACCTCCGTCCTGCGAGAAGCTCCTCCACCTCGTCATCTCCTCCTACGGTCGCGCCCACCTCCCGCAGCCAGCGCACAGACCGACCTTCCCGAGCCCACACCGCCCCGCTCAACGCCCTCCACGCCGCCGCCGGACCTCTCACGCGACCTCCTTGCGGTATGCCACGACATCGGGATCCCGCCCGTCGTGCACCTATAACATCCGCATGCGATTCACGTGGATGCGTGCGGGCGCCGGGGAGCACGCCTGACTGCCAGGCGGGCGGGCGCGCCTTCCGGGGAAGACCCGGCGGGGACCTCCTCCTCCGCCACCGGCCGCTTTGCGCGCCGGACCCATCTCGATCGCCCCTATCGCCGTCCGTGGACGAAGAGAAGGAAGATGCGATCGGTAGCGCCGTCGTCCGGACTCGCGTGGCGTCGTGCTGGCCGCGACAGCGTTCTTCTGTGGCGTGGCGTTGTTCCCGGCGCTCGCGGCCTCCTCGCGTCCCGCTCCTCCTCGTCCTCTACACCGCCGCCGCCATCGCTCGCCTCGTCTTCGTCACCTTGGCAAGACACGGACGCGGCGTCGAGGCGTGCACGCGGCATCTGCACGACGCCGCACTCGTAGTATGGGATCCGTCCGACGAGCGACGGAGCTCCGCTGCACTACGCGCGCCGAGAACAGGCTGAACGCCAGCGGTGCTCTGCCGCGCACCCGTCGTCGCCAGGCGTTCACCGTCGTCTTGGGGGGCAGGGGCGTGGCGGTGGGCGGGCGGCGGAGGAGGAGCGGCGGCGGGACCAGCGGCTGCGGGGGCGAGGAGGCGAAGCGGGGAGGTGTGAGGCGGGCGAGTGGGTCCCACGGATAGGGGTGGAGGAGGTTCCTATAGGGGAATGGAGAGGTTTTTAGTGTAAGAAAAAAAGGAGGGCTATAGGGGATCTGCTGGAGAAGGTTTCATCTCCTGTATGACTTTTTTTTTTTTTTGCTATTGGGAAGGGATAGAAGCCGCTGAAGTTGCTCTTACGAGTAAAAAGAGAAGACGACAGCTTGCTTGCTGAGGAGGAAGTGTTTAACTGAAACACGTGCTCCTCTAAACGAAGCGACAAGGGAGGAAGTATCCTGACGAGCAGAGCAGTAGAGCCAAAAAAAAAAAAAGCTCAAGAACGACGATCTGGTCAACATGTATGAACAAATTGGTCAATTATCCACCAACACCACCAACCAATGAACACCGATGTCTGCCTACTTTTGTTTACATTACATCAGAATTTCGGGCCAAAATTCCTCTCTTTTAATCTTTTTTGCTAATCGAGAAGAGAGAGAAAGAAAAACAAAGAATGAACACATGTCCGCGCCGCCGCTGCTCCGGTGATCGGCGAGGTGGGGGGCCAAATGCGACCCGGAGGAGCTCGGGGATCCGGATTCAGTTGCCGGCGGATGGTGGTGTCTTGGGCGTCTTAGGCGTTTTGGGCGGGCGGGCGGCCTCGGCTCCGGCGACGCCCTGCTCGATGTCACCTCCCGCGGCGGAGGCGCGCGGGCTGTAGGTCGACGTGCCGACCACGGCCTGCTTGCCGCGGCTCAGGAGGCGGCGGAGGGAGCGGAGACGGGCGGAGACAGGGGACCGCATGTCGTCGGCGGCGGTTCCGGGCATCCGGCTCGCCGGCAGCGGGGAGTTCGTGGGCGGGGTGTTGATGGCCACGCCCCGCGTCGGGATATCGATGACCAGGTTCTCCTTGCGGCGGCCCGAGGCGGAGGAGGTCGTGGCGGAGGTGCCGGCGAACGGGGGAGGTAGTGTCGTCGGTGGGGGCGCGGCGAGGCCGCCGGCGGCGTTGGTGACGTCGTCGTGGGTGCCCCAGAAGAGGACGTTGGTGGGGAAGATGGGGAACTCGATGGACGCCGCGGCGGCGGGGTCCTCCCTTGGCAGGGCGGCGAGGTCGTCGGCGGCGGCGACGGGGGCGCGGCAGAGCGGGCAGGTGTCGTGGGAGTGGAACCACATGTCGATGCACTCGACGTGGAACCCGTGCGCGCACTTGGGCAGCGTCCGCACCTTCTCGCCGTCGGCCACCTCGGACAGGCACACCGCGCACTCGAGCCGGTCCTTCTCCTTCTCCTGCTTCCCAGGGGAGGAACCAGCAGCATCCCCGGCGGATCCGTCGTAGACGGTGACGGGGAGGGAGCGGAGCGCGGCGGCGGGGAGTCCGCGCTGCGGGAGCGGTGACGCGGCGACGAAGATGAACCGCGATGACGGGGTGCCCGGCACCGCCAGCAGCGGGTTCGCGCCAAGGTAGCGCTTGGCGTAGAGGTAGAGCAGGAAGACGAAGACGACGACCATGAAGAGGAAGATCACCGCGGCGAGGAGCACCCCGTTGCTGATGGCCAGCTGCTGCTGCCCCGAGCTGCCGCTTGCCGCTGCTGCCTGGTACGCCGCCTCGCCTGGCCATGCCGGTGACGGGTTCGCGCCCGCCGGCGCCGCCAGCGACGACGAAGACGCCGAGGACGGTGTGGGGAGCATGGCTTCTTCTTCCTGGAACGCGGTCCTTGCAGTGTCCGGTGTCCCTTGTCTGACGCCGAGGAGGGAAGAGATGAGACGAAGACGAGATGATGATGAGACGGAGGAGGGGGAGTGGGCGAGCTGGAGGGAGGGGAGGGAACGCCTCCCTCCGTATTTGAAGGGTGGGGCGCCGCGGCGGCTTCGGCGCGGTGGCGGGCGGGGGTGTGGGGTTGGGGATCCTCTGCGGGAGGTGTTGTGCGGCGACGGGACCACGGCCGACGTAGCAGCGGCGCAGAGGATGCGGGGAGGGGTGGGGGTGCGTGGCGGACTTTGTCAACTAGTGGTTGGGGGTCCGCGGAACGTGACGAGGCACCCCCGGTCGCGGGTCGACCTGTTTCTTTGACTCGTCCGCCGGCTGCTTCCGCTGCGCGCTGGGGAGCGAGCTCGTGCGCTTCTTTCTCGGCGTGGCCGCCTGGCCGGTGCTGGCCGCGGCCGCCACGGCCCTCGTCGCGGAAGCATCCAACTGGCAGGCGTGGCCGTGGCCGTGGCGGCCGCCGCGGCCAGCGGGGAACTGGGAAGCCACGGCCAGGGTGACGAGTTGGGTTTTGGCGGCGGGCAGCGTGCACGGCCGGCGCGGTCGCGAGGGAGGCTCCCCCATGTGGAGGGATGGAGCAGTGCGGCCGTGCGGGTTTGGACAATTCGACTGGTGGCGATTCGCCGATCCAAAGCAGCAGGATCCGTGCGCGCATGTGGCTGCGTGTGCGTTCGTGGAGCTCGGGGACACCACGCACGGTGACGCCACGCCAAGGACGTGTCTGGCCCGTCCGGGCGAGCGGGGAGCGTTTTTCTTGGGAACGTGATGACCACCAGCAGGTAGAAGTAGAACGCTGGGGTGTCTGTCTCTATTGCTAGCTCGGCAATGAAAGGGTGTTGTCCTGGTTTTGTCATTGTTCTTGACACTTTCTGACCGGGCGATGGTTGTTTCTCCGGGAAGGTAGCAGCAGCCCTGGCAGCACGGCAAAAACTGATGGGAAATTGATTGAATGAAAGCGAGCGCGCAGGTAAAAATTGGACCTTTTCGTACAGGAAAAAGGAAAGGTGTGCACGGCGCGTTTGACTTGTTTTGAGGCACTTCACTACACAAATTGTTCAAGCGTCTGTAAAGAAACCAGACCAACCTTGCTTCACAAATTGCTGTACGGTCGAGCACCGTACATCACCGTTCGCAGAATTTCACCGTGTCACTAGCGTACACCGTTCGCATCCGGGTTCACATACCTGCTGCTCACAACGGTAAGGTTTACGGGCCAATTTTCGCCGTGGGCGCGGGCCTTTTCGTCAAGGCAGGCGGTGCTGTCTGTCAGCCGTGACCCTGACCAAAATAATTGATCGTCTCGCCCGTGCGTTCAAACGTTCGGTACGAGTGGAACGGAAATAGTAAGGGGGGAGCGCGTGCCGTGGCGACTGGCGAGACCATTGAAAAGTTCAGAGCAGGAGGCGCTGCGGAAGTCTCCGGCGGCGCGGGATCATCGGCTGGTCCGATGGTGGTAGCCGCCGCATCAGTCAGTCAGTCGACCGCGTACTACGTGAGCACCTGACGAGCGCGTGAGAAGTTGGGGAAAAACAAGAAATTCCGCGTGCATTTACTGTGGCAAGTCGTGTCCGCGCTACAGACACTCGCTCGGAGGCGACAGGTCTGCGCGCGGAGGCGGCGCACGCAAAGCGCTGTG
Organism: Cenchrus purpureus; assembly: GCA_022644695.1. Classification (NCBI taxonomy): domain Eukaryota; kingdom Viridiplantae; phylum Streptophyta; class Magnoliopsida; order Poales; family Poaceae; genus Cenchrus; species Cenchrus purpureus. The sequence goes on from CP053462.1 coordinate 16,579,884, forward strand.
GCACAGAGTTCGCGGAAGGTCATACGCGCACGCACGCACCGGTACTGGCAGCGGAACAGCCGGAAGTGCACGACGACGCCAGTAGCGTAGCGGTAACACCGTCCCATGCTCTACAGTGTATACTCACACTCTGAAACACTCCACATACCAACAAGTTGTTCACAAGCAGACAGACTCACGGCAGCCCGAAGCTCCATGTGTTGGTAGAGTAGAGAGGCCCCCACGGTGGTGGTGGCGTCAGCATCCTCCGACGGACCCGGTCTGTCTGGCGATTCCCGCGTCGTGCGCACGGCGCGCAGGAAAGAAAAAGAAAAAAGAAGCGGAGGTTGACGGGCTATTGGGATCGGGATCTGCCTGCCGGGCGAGCGACGGACAGGGCGGGGGGCACAAAAGCGCATGGCGAAAGGCAGGCACGGAGAGGGGGGGCGCGGCGCGGACAGGCCGCGGGAGACGCGGAGCCCGGGGCCGCCGGCTGTGGCCTGCCGGATGGGGGCAGCGCAGCGCAGCGAGCGCGAGCGCGCGGGGTCATCCGGAACCACCCCGAGAGCGCCGGAGCCACGACGCGGGCCGGTGGGTGGTGGTGAGGGACTGAGGGTGGTGACCCGAGGCGTTCCGCGCTCTCGAGCGGCCGGGGACGCCGGACTCGGGGTCATCGGTCAGCTACGGCCGGGGCAGCACGGCCGTCACCTGTTGCCGGGTCAGCCGGAGGATGGGATGGGACGACGGGAAAACGCGCGGCAGTTTTGACGTTTTGCTGAGGTGATGATGGGGTTCGGTACGGTCGTGTCGCGCGCGCTCCAGGAGGCCCCGGCCCGTAGAGCCGCGCGCGCCGCTGGGGGACGGGGCCGTGGCAAGCGCGCTCGATCACTGAGCAGGAAAACGTTAGTACTTGGCTCGGTTCACCATCGTTGTCGCATCTCATCCAATGAGGAAGGCTCTCCACTGTGAGATTCCGAGTCGCGTGTCCATCGACCATCGTATTTGGTCGCGCAGGTCGGTGCCTGCAATTTTCTCACGATTTATTATGACGTTTTAAGCTATTTTTTTTACCACGCTTCGAGGTGGAAACATAACGCTACGCAGGATCAATTTGGAACGACGGCATTGCATATGGGAGAGGGAGACGGAGACCCACACTATGACACTACCGAACCAAATAAAAGTGCTTTCATTTCAAAACCAAAGGGGATAAATTTCTACTGCCATTGTGTCTCGCCATCGCCGTACCATTGTGTCTCACCATACCATCGCCGTATTTGGATTGAAATTTCGAAACGTATCTGCTATACTTCGTTTGTTCGAATTGCTGCTAGACTGGCATTTGGCAAAAACATTTGACGCACCCTCCATCCATCTACTAATTCAATAGATATGTGGGCTTTCCTAGGCCACTTGGGCCGAACAGCAATGTTCGTTCTGCCAATTCTTCGAGAAAAAAAACAATGTTCTGCCAATTCTTGGAGAAAAAAAGCCACTTGGGCCGAACAGCAATGTTCGTTCTGCCAATTCTTCGAGAAAAAAACCACTTGGGCCGAACAGCAATGTTCGTTCTGCCTGCCAATTCTTCGAGAAAAAAACAATGTTCCAATTCTTCGAGAAAAAAATTGTAGGTTCAGACGCGCGTAACAGAGACGAGGTGCTGGTGGAGCCGTCCCTAATCTCTCTGACCGTGTGTGAACGGCAGGGTTTGGCGAAAAAACCGGACAGTTAAACCGCAGAAACCCCTCGGTTCACCGAGATTACCGGTATTGTTGTGTCGGTTTTACCGGTTTACCAGACAGGACTGGCACGGTAAGAGCGGTAACCTCGATTACCACGCAGTTTCTAACGGTAAATTTAACCCTGGGTCAGTCATTGTGGCAGCCTCGCCAACCTCCCCATACTGGATGAAAGTGGTACGGATATTATCCGTCCGACCGACCGAAAGAGTCAGACACTCAAATGGTAAGACCGTTTGAATCCGGACATTTAATATCCGTAACTATCCGTACCGCATTAGTATCCGGAAATTCAAAGTCGAATTTCTATGATCAAAATATGATGAATATCACTATTCGACAAAAAATATACTATCCGTATCCATATTCGATCCGAGAATTTTGTCCGAGAAAGAAAAATTATCTGTATCCGCCGTATCCGTTCCGTTTTTCATCCCTACAGGAGACTGGTATTCGTGCCTGAGTGAGCCAGCAACAAAACTTTATATGCTCAGTCATCAGTCATGCTCTGCCTTCGAAATGAAATTGCCACTGTAAAACAAAACGGCCAATGTCAAAGGAAACAATCCTATTTTGAACTTTCAACGTTTTCAGTACAGATACATACAATCCTGAGAGTACATATTGATGCAAAGAAAGGGTAACGGAAACAAATAACACTCGTGCACAAGCCCACCAGGGAGGCCAGCGAGACTGCCTAGTTGTACACCATGTACTTGGGCGTCGCACTGAACTTTTGGTAACCCTTGATGACCTTGTTTACAGCATCCAAGAAATCCTTCTCCGTGACGGTCTTCCTACGCGCGCGGATGGCGTACATGCCAGCCTCCGTGCACACACTCCTGATGTCGGCACCTGTTGCAGGACACATTGATAGCTACATCAGTAACAACTTCTTCACCACAAAACCAGAACGGGCATAGCACATACTAGCAAAATGATGGGAACTCAGGAAGGAAGGCACTTACCAGTGGAGTTGGGGCAGAGGCGAGCAAGCAGCTCAAAGCGGATGTCCCGCTCACAGTTCATGGTGCGGGTGTGGATTTTGAAGATCTGGGTACGACCCTCAAGATCCGGCAATCCGAACTCAACCTTCCTATCCAGCCTCCCCGGGCGCAGGAGAGCAGGGTCCAATGTATCAGGCCTGTTGGTAGCCATGAGCACCTTGATGTTTCCCCTAGCATCAAACCCATCTAGCTGGTTCACGATCTCGAGCATAGTGCGCTGAACCTCATTGTCGCCGCCAACACCGTCATCAAAGCGAGCCCCGCCAATGGCATCAACCTCGTCGAAGAAGACAATGCATGCCTTCTTAGACCGGGCCATCTGGAAAAGCTCACGAACCATACGGGCACCTTCACCAACGTACTTCTGAACCAGCTCACTGCCTATCACACGGATGAAGCAAGCATCTGTGCGGTTGGCGACAGCTCTAGCAAGAAGGGTCTTCCCAGTTCCAGGAGGACCGTAGCAGAGGACTCCCTTGGGAGGATCGATACCGAGCTTGACAAACTTTTCAGGGTGGAGCATAGGAAGCTCAACAACCTCCCTCATCTTCTCAATCTGTTCCTTGCATCCACCAACATCATTGTATGTGACATCGGGTTTTTCTTCAACTGTCATCATCGTTACACTTGGATCGATTTTGGGCGGCAAAGGAATTTGAATCTGGTACTTGTTCCGATCAACTCTGTAATAATAAACAGGATCAGAATCAGCACAATTTAATTGACTGTATATGCTTCAACTGAATCAGGAACAACATATTGTGCGGTAATGCACCTATGAAACTAATTGCTGATATACTTACATAAACAGTTTCAATACTGGAGCAAATTTACTAAAGTTAAGTTTTGATGTCTGAGTAAGTCATGCAGCTAACCTAATTAATGAAACATAAATGTCATCATGACTCCTTGTAAATGGAATATAGCCACAGAATATATACAGGTCATTCCTATTTTATTATGATGTTCCATATTACCCCAGGCAGCAGAACATAAACCTTGTTGTGAGGACCAAATAAGAGTAACTACGGAAAAGGTTGCAACATCATGGCAAATCCTGACCACTAAAAGTTCCGCCTAAAATTACCCAAAACAATCGTCGAGTATTAACGGATATACATTCACTGTATTATTATAATCACTTTACAGGTAGCAGTTTACACAAATGTCATTATCAGGAAGTATAACTAAATGCAAGCAAATTTTTAAATGCAAATAAAGATGGTTGAACACTAAGGAGAGAATCAGGGGACCTACCCGACTCGCATGCCTTCCTCAATATCAGTTGGTGAAACTTTGTCTCCCAGTCCAACCACAAACTACATACCAGAAGAGAACATCATAAACAACCAGGATTGAGCCTACAGAAGGTATGATCACTTTGGTACATATAAGATCATGCCATACCTTTGCGATCTGTTTCACATTTATGACATATTTGGCATCATCAGTATTAGGACTGATGATTTTCGTGCACCTGGCAACCTTCATACAAAAAACAGAATTATTGTTAGAACAGCACCGATAAAGCACAATACCAGGGTACACTGTAACTACTAATTGTGGTGCATTTCCATGGCAATTTACCTGCAACGGTTGCTCCTCCTGCATCATCTGCTTGTCTGATACAAGATCCCATTGGCTTGGGGGAGCCAATCCAGTATCCGACTCCTTGATGCCTGGAGATTTACAGTTCAGATCAATTTAATGCAATAATGTAGAAGCACTAACTCTTACACAATTTACAATTGATAAAAAATGCTTAGAGCTGGGACTGCTGATTCACATTTTTGTTACAACGAACTGAAAGCAGCACATACCTCCCTAAATCTATATAACAAAAAATATCTCATCGTCAAACTTACCACAAAGGTCATTGATCTTCTTTGCCATCTCCTTTATCTCCTTCTCGACCTTCTTAATGCTGGTCGAGTATGGCCCAAGCCCCTATTGAACAGAGCATCGAAAGCATTAGATTCAGCTAGGTCTAACCAAATCGTCACATTGGGATTCAACGAAAAGTTGCATCTCTAACAAAACCAATCACACTTATCGCAACGACAACAGCTTAACTCGACAGAGAACTTATGAAGAACCTAAATTTTCCAGCGCATAATAATTAAAAAATCACTTCTTTTTCTCAGCAAGTGGCCGATAGCCCGATACTTTCCCCCAAGTGTGTCAAGGAGCGGGCAACCGGAAACCCTAGATCTACGCCCAGCACGAATCTACCACTGATAGACCCAAACCCTAGCCGCGGACAAACTCAGATCGGCAAGAAATACAGAGGGAAGAGACGCCGGAGATCGATCCGGTCCTTGGACACTCACGTAGGTCTTGAGGAGGGCGATGTCGTCCTCGTCGAGCGGCCGCGGGTTCTTCTCGTTGAGCACGTCATCATCGGGCTCCGGCGCCATAGCTTCGGAGCTGGCTCTTCTCCGGCGACGGTTTGGAGTACCTCGCGGTAGTCTGGGCTAGGGTGTTCCGTCGAGCTCGTGCGCTGCAACGAGCCTGCGACCCGATTTATTACTCCGTTCACCGCGCGTCGTGGCTGCTCGTCCTCCGTTTCCTTTCCTCCTCGGCAAGCTGGGAAATCCATCTGGGCCGCTGCTTAAGCAGGCCGTGGATCCAATCGTGTGCAGCCCAAGCCCAAGCAAGTGTAATTCGGGCTAAATGACTCGTAAAACTCGGCCCAAGTAGCTTTGTCGTTTTACCCTGCCAGCCCAGGTTATAGTTTTTTAGGCATCTCCGTGATCACCTCGTCCCAATCTCCATCTGCAAAATGCAGATTAAAAATGAACTGTAACCCCTCCAGCAGTAGTTGCCGCAAGCCCGCAACGCGGTCTGCACTTTGCGCTTGTCGCCCGTGCGTCTGCATTCACGGGATATCGGCGTCATACGCATCCCAACCTCCTCTCCCCGTCTCTCTCTCTCGTGCTCACCTCTCCCCCGCCACCGCGATCCTCCCCCTTCCCACCCCGCCATGCCCGACTCCCCGATCCACTCACCTCGGGATCCGGACATGCGCTGAAGCCCTTGCCCCGGTGGCGGCAAGCTCAAGAAGCCCCACAGAAGCACTCGCGGAGCGGGCGCACAGCCCATCTCGCACCCACCTCCTCCTCGCCCCTCGAATCCCCGCCTCCAGTCCGGGCCCTCCCACCACCAGTGAGGCAGGCCCTCGCCTTCGCCTTAGACTTCGTCTCGACGCCTCGACTCAGGTGCACCCAGGCCTTGTCGGCTCGTCGCCTACTACGACCCGGTGCAGCGCGGCCGTGCGGCACGTCGCGTCGGCGGCCTCCTCCTTCCGCGGGCGTGCGCGGCGGTGGGCTCCTTCGAGCTTGGGCGGCCGCCTCCTCCTCCTCCATCACGCCTCTTGCTACGGGTCCGCCACGGAGGCGTCTGAGCTCGACGGGGAGGGCCCGTGGTGGTGGTGCGGTAGAGGAGAAGCTTCGTGGCGGGAGGTCGAGGAGGCGGTCTCCCGATGGCGACGGTCCGGCGGCACGACCTCCGGGCGGCGGGAAGCTAACTGCGGCTGCTGCGCAGGAACGGATGCTCTCCTCAGGAAGCCCCGTGTTCTGCGGTGCTTCTTTCTCTCTGTTGTGCGGAAACACTCCTGCAGAGATGGATTCTTGGAGATTGTTGGTGTGTCTTAACGTCCGCTAGGCGCGCGTGATAGCGTGAGCGTGTAAGAGACTCCGGGTACAGCACAGTGCGAGTGAACAAATCCGCAAGCGCGATACATCGTTGTAGCACTTCTCCTCGGAGAATGAGTATTCCGTCGGGTTTCGTTCCTAGGACGGAGGAGCTCTGGTTTCTGACCTAGCTGGTGGTCTAAGGACACAACACTGATTGATAGGATAGGTAGAAAGCGGTGGCGGATCGACCGGGGCGGGGCTCAAGCCCGGCCAAAATCTTTGTGAAGCCCGAGCCCCTCCTACAGATTTTGAGCAAAAGAATGAAGGAAGGAGGAGCCGGAGGTGGAAGAAGCACAGGAGAGCCCCCCTCGGGCTCGATCCTAGCCGCCCTTTGGGTAGAAAGGATGCACTGGCAGGCGTAGAGTCTAGCACGGTCTCTCAGGTATAACACTCGCCTTGGGCGCCAACCCACCCTAGCTGTTTAAGGCTAGGAATATGTTCTGGCAACGGGACCCTACTCGGTACACAGGCGCGGAGGGTTTAGAAGGGTCCAACAGGTTGTCACCACTGCGGCCTATCTCTATCGTTACGCGAATGTACTTGGTATTCGAAGGATAACCTATGGTCCAGACACCATGTCTACACCACTGACTACTACTATAGCCGGACACCGTCTGACGTCCCGATAGTCCGACTATAGCACTCTGTATAAATACGGAACTACGAATCCGCGAGGGAGATACTGGCGCTAGCTCAAGGTATGCTCTATCACTTATGCAAGATCACGAATGCACTTTGATCTAATAGAGATATGCAGGAGCATCAACTTTACTCTAATAGACAAGCTAGCAAACTAGATGCAAACTTATGATCCAGCTCTACTAGATCGAAAGGGTTGTGTTCGAAGAACACAAACCTCTAAATCAAGAACAAACGAAGAACACAAGAACAAAGCACCTAAGCATGCATAAAACTTTAGTCTAAATAGAAAATGTCGGAATACTCACTTTAGTCTAAATGAAGAAAAAAGACACCGCTGAGGATCGTTCTTGAGGAAGATGTCATGAATATGACATGGCCCCAAGCCTCCCACCTTACTTCCTAGCACTAACCTATACAAAGAGCTCTCATCTCCTAAAGAGAGAGGCTCCAAGGCCAAAATGAAGAGGAGGATGAGAAGTGTGTCCCAAAAGTGGCAAGGAGGTGGCTTGCTTCGGGGCTCAAAGTGCTCCAAAACACCCGGGATCGCAGCAAGTGGCCAATAGGGTCGGTCGAACCCCTAGGGCGGCCTCCTAGCCTGTGTTTTCTCCAGGTGGCTGACCAGTGGGCCCTTTGATCCTTCCCCCGTGCATGCCTCATTTTGGAATCTAAGGTGGGCCTATGGATCCGAGTGAAGTCTATGTGTTGCTCTCTGATTCGTCGGTCTTGCTTCTCTTGGATTGATGACGTCAGTGATCCAGGGAAATCCTATGTGGCACCTTATTATTGAGCTTGAAGTACTTGATCAAAGACTTGTGCTTTTGCTTCTCTTTCTAATGCTAATTACCTGTATTTGCATGATCACCAACACTTGTGAAAATGATTAGTTTAAGCCCTATTATAGTGCTGGTGATCATTTCTCATGCCAAAATGTACATGTTGACGGGTATAAAATGAGTGGATAACAACCGTCAACAGAGATGGTCTTAGTGTATCTCCTTTTTAATAATCGCTCCGTTTGACACCGTTAACTTTTTACTCCAACTTTGATCACTAATATACTCTCCCAAAAGAATGACGTTTTAGGATTGTCCTAAGTCAAACTTTTTTAACTTTGACCAAAATTATAAAGAAAAGTAGATATACTTATGGTATGAAATACATATCATTAGATTCATCTTGAGATCTATTTTTATAATATATCTATTTGATGTCATAAACATTTATACCTTTCTATAAATTTAGTCAAAGTTGAGAAAGTTTGACTTAGAACAATCCTAAAACGTCATTCTTTTTGAGACGAGGAGTATATTGAACAAATTAGTTAACTAAAATAAAATGTATATCATTATATCTATTATCAAATGTACTTTATTTAACTTGTTGGTTTATCAATTTGTAAAAATATTTGTAGAAAAGATGAATAGTCAAACAAACAAACAAAAGTTAATGATGTCATATATTTAAGAACGGAGTTAGTATTTCCTCGTATTTTTTAGTGTAATCATTTTGTTACTACAGTTCATGAGTTTCTACTGTTTATGAAAATCACCTTATCCTACTGTCAGTTGTCAACCTTTTTCTGCGTGTTTTATATGCCATCAGGATTCATTAATTTAGCATAACACATAAAAAAACTTTATACGTAATCTAAATAAGTGGAACAATGCCCAGAGCTAGTAGAATCAGTCATTTTTGATTTCTGGAAGGAAGAAAACGTTCCAAAATGATTACAGCAGGACCACTGATTTGATTTGCATGCACGGTGGAGTTGAGCCTTGTCATGCTGCTTCACCATCCGTGCTGCACAACTCTCGTTGGACGTCAGGATCCGGAAAGACAACTTATGTCCATAGATCAAAATCAATCCTCAGCGTAGTACTGTGGGGCCAGCTCAGCTAACCACAACGGGTCGATCCGGGTCAAGTTCTTGACGTAATTCTGCGTCGTCCGGACCAGCTCATTGAAGATGACACAGTCCGGCTTGGTCCTGAACAGAACGGATGAAGGATGGATCTGGACGCTCTGGCTTGCAAGAGCCCTGCCAAGTGCCAGACGACACATGAGAACCAAGATTGTTGGCAAAATATGCATGGTTCGTCAAGCTTTGGTTGATATGACAAGTGCTTTTAGCTCATGGTAGAAGTTTAGGATCATGATGATGCAGGAAGATGGTAGCAGCTGACTTGCATGGATTGAAAAATACTAGAATGGAATTACCTGTATGATCCATCTGGTTGTCGCATTGCTGCATTCAAGAAGAAGGCAGCTGTGAGGCATCTCCGAAATAGAGCCATGTCATCTCCACAGGATGACAGGTTGAGCCCCATTTGTTGGACATGGCCCTGAATTTGACTGCAATAAACAGAACATTGCTGGTGTCAACTTGCAGCATGGTCAGGAAATCCTAAGGCTTCCATTTTGTTTACATAATTTAGTGCACCAGGTTTTTAATTCAAACAAGTATCGCGAACCAGATGGAGCAGAAACTAAAAACTAACCTGTGAACGTCAAGAGCATGTTTTAGAGAGCGGTTGTTGATAAAGTTTTCCCTGCACCATCTGGTCAAAGCCTTTTCCATTGTTCTCTCTTTGGCATTTGCATTTTTGCTCTTCTCCAAGCATTCTGCAGCTGCTCGATAGACATTCACCAAGGTGATATGGTCTCCTTCTGAGCTTTCAAAACCCTTCCTAGCAGCTCTTGCCTAAACAAACATACCATCAGCTTTCAAATTAGTATGTTAAAACTTTAAACTTGAATTCACTTCTAACTTCTTAGAACCTTTTGACATAAATTTAAATAGCTGCCAGTAATTAAAACAGATACCTCTTCTAACTTCTCGCGGGCAGAAAAAAATTGATTCCTGAAAGCATAGATACAACAATCAGCATTTCTTCCAAGCACTTGAATTCACTTGACACTATTAATGCCTTGGAGTACATTGGATCTAAAGGCAGCCTAGCCATCTGATGGCCAACTGGGTCTGACAGTTTATAATCATCGGTCAGAGCCCCTAGTAAGATTAACTGCTCCAATGATTTCAAAATAGCAGTCCTGTAGTAGGTTGGGCACCAATAAGCAGAAACTCAGCATTGATAAAAGCAACAAGCTATTTAACTTATAAAAATGGATATTACTGAGCTTATAGAAAACCTTTTCTTTAGTTAAGCTGGTAAAGCATAGATTATATAGTTCACAAACAAGTCCAGTTCAGAGGGTACATGTGTGACATATATTGCATCGTTTCATCACAGATATTAATTTTCCAACTAAAGTGCAATAACACGAATTGAACAGAGGAAGATTTTGAGAATATTCTTCAACATAGAAGCAGGCTAAGAAAATTCACCTTGATGGTTTCTCCATAAAATCAAAACCTATGATGTCATCAATTCCAAGAGCCTTGAGTTGCAGAACAACATTTGAGAGGTTACACCGCTTGATCTCAGGAACAGTAGAGTCTACAAGTTTATCAAATTCACTTTCTTGGAACAACCGGAAGCACTTTCCAGCCCCCTCACGTCCAGCGACCGCTGAATGTTAGAATGGTAACATCAGAAAAAGAACAAAATTAAAACAGGCTGAAGCCTTATAATTTAGTGGAACCATGTGCACCAGATATAAGCAATAAGATTCTAAATAGTCAATCATCACATGGGGATTTATTCTGTAACAGGACAAATTTAAACAGTAAACCATGCTAATATGCTAACAAACCACTTCCTTAAGTATATGGATAACAAAGAACAACACCGGGATAGGAAGGAGAATCCCAAATATTAGGCATGGAAAGTAAAACAGGAATGATAGAATCTACCTCCTTTGAAGAGCCTGCGCTTTGAGACTGGGATAATGATCAATGACTCCATTCCAGTCACAGGATTGTAAGCACGAGCTTTTACCATCCCAGGATCAATAACATATTTGATGCCAGTTATTGTTACGGAAGTCTCAGCAATATTGGTTGCTAGAACTACCTAGCATATGCAAATCAGCAAACAGTCAGACTTTACTTAGCAGAGTCTGGTGCGGACTTTCAAGGGTAAGCAAAACACCAAATGACTATGGAGGAAAAAAAAATTACTGAACAAGCAAAACAATAGAATATGCAACCAGAAGGTTTGTCTTTATTGAAAGTAATATTTGTCAAAAACACCAAATAGCCTAAGACTGGGGTAAAAAGCTTCATCTGCACCTGATGATATGACCTTTAGTCTTAGTGGCTTTAAGGTGTGTTCTTTAGTAGGAAAAGTGATCCAACGACAAATACATTTCCTTTTAGTTCATCTGGATTACAACAATGTTTACCAAGAGAACCAACAGTAGCAAGATAGATTTTGTATTTCACCTTATAATGGTATTATTTGAAAAAGGTCAGATAGATAGTATAGCAGTATCATGTTAGAATCAAAGGAAGTTTGCATACATTTTGGACATATTTGAAACATGTTTAAACCTTTTTCAAATCCTGCAATTTTCAGATAGACTATCAACATACAGGTGTTACAAATTCATTTTTTTGAAATATTTAGACAAAACTAATTAACTGTTGAGAGATGACAAGATTCGCCTTAAGATCCACATAACAAGAAAGTTTCATCAAGATGGGAAACAGACCATACTAAATGCATGCAAACAAATAATTTATGTTATGTTATCAATAAAGAATCAGTTGAGTAACCATGAGATGCAAAAGGGAAATGAAGGTATATGACTGATGGTCTTTGATAAGGATCCTACTGAAACATGATGAATTCAGAACCATCAGTAACCAATTGTTGTCTACCTGGGTTCCAGCTGGTGCTGACTTAAAAGCATTCATTTGCTGCTCTGACGGAAGAGATGAATAAATAGGTGTAGTCCATATCTTACTACTTTCTGGTGGAAGTAAACGAGCACGCCATGAATAAGTCTCTAGAGATTCAATCTCCTCTTGGCCAGTTAGAAATGCGAGAATGTCTCCAGGCCCTTCCTCCAAATGAATCTAAAAACAAAACAAACAACCAAAATGAAGTTTATACACAGAGGTTCTCCTATGTGTTTGAGGGAAGGAGGAAAACCTCTCTAAAGCAAAATTTCCTTTCTGAAGTCCCATTCATGCTATTTTTATTTTCTTTCTTTGTCACTAAACTAACTAATATCTACAGGTACAATGCAAACAAAGTCTTGGTCACCTGAAAGATAGTAACTAGAGTGGCATCAAGATAATCCGCTCAGGCAGATAAGTATATAGTATGTCAACAGGATACTGCCGACCTTGAATATGTACAGCTTTAGCACCACCAAAATAATCAGAAAAACACTTGGCATCCAAACTAGCAGACATAATTATCAACTTCAGAGGAGCACATCTTGTTCCCTGGCATGCCTGCTGATTTACATTTTGAGAATGGCTCTGTACATCAGGCAAAGTGTTCCCATTCTTACTGGCATTGGCTCGGAATGCTGCACTTTTTCAACAAACCTAGTAACACATCAGTATGGACAGTCCTTTCATGAGCCTCATCAACCACTATAACACTATATTTAGACAAAAGTGGATCCAAAAGTGCTTCCCTGAAATCAAAAGCAATGTTTCAATTAGAAAACAAAATGTCACACATCAACTAGATGAGAATTCGCCACACATATATGTTAGTAGGTAGAATGATACTGTATAATCAAATGGAAATTCATTTTAGAATATTCAAACCAAAATCTCTCACAAAAAAAATCCGCACTAACATTATACAGGTGAAGAAATCAAGCCTATTTGGTTACAAAAAAATGCAATGTAGTTACACAACAGCAAAATAAAAGGTAAGCAATTGACAAAGTCCACCCTTATGCAATATTTTATAAGACAGAAAATGGAAGTGTGTATCAATGCCTTTTATTCTGCAGTACATCAACTCATGACTTGAACTGCTTTAAGAAACACGACCGTATTGCTGGAAAGAGAACTTAAATGATCCACATCAGAGTGGATCAAAAGACTAACTTACAGTTACATCCCAAAAATAAACAACATGTTTATCAAATAATCAACAATGCAGTAAATAAACATTTACCTCAGAAGCAAACCATCAGTCATGTATTTAATCCTTGTTGCATTGGATGTGGAATCATCAAATCTGATAGAGTATCCAACCTTTTTGCCCAGCTGATCGTTACATTCCTCAGCTACACGCTTCGCTACTGTCACCGCTGCAACTCTTCGAGGCTGAGTGATGCCAATGACTTTACCATCTTGACAAAACCCACCATCGTATAAAAATTGTGGCAGCTCTGCAAGACAATTTAAAAAAAAATTCAACGAATGGAAGTAGAATAAAAGACTGATCAGAAAAAAATAAAATACTAGTGTGATAAATTCACTTCTAGAATGGTCCTTTTGTTAGTCTTGTAGTCTGATTGAATCCAAATGTACCAAAAATCCACAAACACAAGCAATCCACAGCACTGCTTTCACTAATTTATGCCCAACACAGTTACATTTTGATCAAAGCCTATCCACACCCACACTATCGATCAAAAGCATCAGAAAGCTACAGGCTTCTAACAATAATTTAATCCTAACAACAATTGCAAAAAAGGGGGAAATCAGAAACAAACTTACGCGTAGTTTTGCCACTCCCAGTCTCGCCGACAATGATCAGTGTGTCATTCTTCCTGACCTCGTCAACTAGCCTCTTTTGCACTGAACCAATCACAAACAATAAATTTCAGCTCCCGAGCTAACAACCCAAACAATAATCAGAGTGAACAGACATCTAAAGCTCGGCAGGCAAACCTGTCGCAATAGGGAGCGACTTCCGCTGCTGCCAAATCTCCTGCCTCCGCCTGCACAACCCAACCATAAGCAAAGGTTCAATCCCCAGGCCAACTAATTAGGACAAAATGGCGCCGAGGAGGCAAAGAGCTGGCACCTCTGGTAGGGCTGCTGCTGCTGCTGCTTGTGCCGGGAGGCGCCCGCGTAGAAGGACGGCATCTTGGACGCCGCCTTCGACCCCCGCGCTCTAAACCCTGCCACGGCGGCGGAAGGGGGTCACCCACGATTCGCCGGAACCCGCGCGCCCGCGGCGGAGGGTGAGGGGAGGCGGGATGGTGGGTTTAAAGTTGGGGGTAGGGTTTTCGGTGTTGCGGGCGTCCCGGCGTCGGGTTCCACTGCCGCACCAACCAGTGAGAGCTTCGCGGGCCGCGAATTACTAGCGAGGGAAACGGAAGAGAGCTTGCGGCGGGGGACGACGAAGCAGAGCGCCGCCGCCGTATCCTAGAGCGCCGCCGCTGCTTCCAATCACGTGGGGTCTGACGACGGCGAACAGGTCGGGTGTGTGTTTCCGTGCCTGGAGGATCATCTCGGGCCGAACACGGTCTGACTCGGCCCATTCGTCTTGGAAAAATTAACTCAAACGGTCCACTCGGCGGCGGCGGCGGCGAGGGCAGGCCTGGGAAGGAAACAAACAGGCCCATGTTGTGAATGAATGAATATAGACAAACAGGACCATTTTTGTTTCCACGGGAACAATGTCAAATTGAACACGTTTATTGGTTGACTGAAGAAATCGGCTACGTAGCTCTTTTAGCCTAGCCAATCACAGTTGCCAGGTGTGGCTAGCCAGGAGAATTGTTCATCAACATAATATTTTACCTAAGACAATGATTGTTTAACTAATCTTACAAATCTAATTGAAAAAACAAGAGTTTTTGTTGCAAGTGGACACGCTAGAATGTCCCTGAAAGAAGTTTCCTACACAAACGCAACACGTCCACCCGTCCCCGCGTCGCCCCCCACGAGCGACACGGGCGGAACTGCGGCCGCCGCCTGCTGCTTGCGCAGGTGCCGCCGCCCGTCTCTGGCCTCCGTTCTTCTTTATCTCCGGCCTTCTAGCCCGTGGCAAGGGGGGAGCGGGGTCCATTTTTTAGTAGATCGAGTCCATCTAGGTCTAGGGTTGGCTCGCCGTCGATGATCAGCGGTGGAGTCAGGTTTTGCCGGAGGAGCGTGGCTCTTCTGTGGCTTGATTTTCTGGCGGCGGCGGCGATGCGAAGCGGCGGCGTTGCGGAGGAATAATTTCTCCCGCCTTCTTTCTCCGATGGGTGATCTTCTCCGACGCCAACGAGAGGCCGGGGAGACCTGTCGAGTCGAGAGCAGATCGCCGCGTCTTCTTCAGGTGATGGTGAGCTTTGCTCGGGTTGCCGGTGTTGGAAAAGAAGGTTGCGTCGTGGGTGTCGGAGTTGGCCGATGCGCTTGGGAGGCGATGTACTCGTGATTCGCCTAGCGAAGTCCTTCTCTGCGGCCTCCACCTTGTGGAGTTTGGCTCTGGCGTCCGGCGTCGATTGGGAAGCGGCTTCGTTGGCGTTATCCCTAAAGGTTTCGAGGAAGATGATCAGGAGTTTTGAACTTCTTTGTAATTTTTCTTTTCTTTGAGGTTCTATTTATAAACGGATCGGTGCAATATGCTAAGATCAATGTATCTTTCTTCTAAAAAAAGAATGTCCCTGAAAGAAGAATATTAGTACCTCAACAACCCTTCATTTCTAGCGTCTGTTTTGCGTAATAAAGGACCTTGAAATTTTTGCAGGTTGCTTGGGATGTTTCATGTAGTAAGCAAATAAAATTAAAAAAAACATATTTTAGTAGCTTCTCGTTCCTTCTGCATGTAAGAAGAGGCTGATTTTCGAAGAATTTTGTAACTCCGTCCAAACCCCGATAAAATTAACAAATTATAGTTAATAAAATGAAGCTTTGCATCCATAGCCAGGGGAAATGAGAGCTGAACTTAAACTTAAATAATAGATGGTCGTTTAGCCTAACATAGATTTCCCAAGTGTAGCTCGTGATGTTAGAGCATAGAGCTCTCATGGTAAAACAATCAAGACCCACAAGAAAGTTTATAGATTGGAACACAAGTAATAGTGGAATATGTTCTTGTCCATAAAAAGTGTCTCATACATGAAATTCGTACATTTCAAACAGTACCTAAAGCTTTGCCTTCTACTCAAAATTCACCTCAAACAGTTCAGTTAACCCCATATTTTTCCTTGACCCACAAAAATTGAAGAGAGAAAATAAATTGTAAACTAATTCCTCACCTTGTGGACCATACATTATATATGTAATTATGTATGTAAGGAGTGCATGATAATTCCTTCAGGTTGTATCAAGATATATGTTGGTTATATTTTTCCAGTACTTGTACATATAATCCAGTTCAAACCCCTCTAATAAATAAACAAACTATGCGAAATGCAATACACGGACCATCTTATCAGCTAAGATCATTTGGTTTTCCATGGGAACAATCTCAAGTTAAACAAATTTATTGGTTGACTCAAGAACCATGCATGAGTGATGTCCCACCTACCTGATCAAGTTGAGGTATGAGAACAGTATTGAGTTGCAGGCACCAACCAGTTCAACCTAAAAACTTACTTATACAGTTATACTACAACACTCTCCCTCACGAGGCTCCCTCAGGCCGCATACGTGGATATTAGAGTGGAGCTGTAATTATTTTAATTAACGCGCCCGTCAGGATTCAAACTCGAGACCTCTGGCTCTGATACCATATTAAGTTGCATGCACCAACCAGTTCAACCCAAAAGTTTAAGCTAATGAGAAAATGTAAGCAATTCACTTATACTCCAACAAACAGGTAAAAAAAATGTGGCCCCCTACATGACTTGCATTGAAATGCCAGACATCTTTCCCCTGCTGAAATTTTGTTTTGGTTGACCTTATCATTCTTTCTTGGTTAAGTCTACTCAACACTGATACTGTGCGACAATTCGGAATGCTACTAATCTTGTGCAACTTTCACATCTTTCATGCTATTGGAAGAGATGAGCTGAACACTCGGTCCTTTGCTTTGGCTGCCTGAAATATAAAAGGACGAAGAAGAATCATTGACTGACCCAGACTGGAATAAACCACAAAATCTATTTATCATTCATGCTCGGTAGTGTTTGGCAGGTGTGCTCACTTACCTCCTTGTACCAGTCTATGGACCATGAGATAAACGCAAGAAAAAGTAGCTTGGTAATGCTTCCAATGACGATGCCGAGCCAAAGGCCCTATCGAGAGAAAAGCAGTTTCAGAGTTCAGAGGTGCAAGGTTGTGGTTGTGGAGAAAATATTGAGCAGGTGTGATATTATAGTACCATTCCATTCAGATGGAAGATAAACGCAAGTAGCACAGCCATCGGGATGCCTAATAAGTAGAATGCGCCGAGATTTACC
This sequence comes from Cenchrus purpureus, assembly GCA_022644695.1. Classification (NCBI taxonomy): domain Eukaryota; kingdom Viridiplantae; phylum Streptophyta; class Magnoliopsida; order Poales; family Poaceae; genus Cenchrus; species Cenchrus purpureus. The sequence continues at coordinate 16,597,161 of CP053462.1, forward strand.
GCTGCTCCAATCTTTTGCTTTCCACAGCCTGTGAGGACCCCTGGCAAGTATATGCCAATCATACAAATTAGCACCAAGTACAAGCTCAGAGTTGACATTATGCAGCATTTAGATTCATATATGAGTTGATCAGTGAAATCCACCTGAAAGAGAGCTATGAAGCCCATCTATGAAGAAAGATGTCCCGAGAATTGGCAACATTTTTGCAATGTAAGTCACAACTTCATTCTCGTTGCTGTACATATATCCCCAAACATTCCGCAGCAGGATCATGGTCAAGGATATAACCAATCCTTCTGATAATGCCATGTACATGACGACCTTTGTTGCCATCTTTGCAGCCTGAGGCTGCCCAGCACCAAGCTCATTGGAAACACGTGTGCTGTGGAGAAGGAACATTACAATCTGTCAACTATGTCTAAAAGAAAATGTGCATAGACAAAAGAAAGAAGAAAAAAACAGACCGTGAAGTGGTACCTGAGGAAGTTACCTTATGGAATAAGTGAGCCCCAATGGTATCATGTAGAGCAGAGCACCAGTATTTAGGCTGTAAAATAGGTTGACAAAAAATTAATTAGCAACAGTAAACTAAAGTAGAGAAAAACATATACAAAGTGCAAAAGGTTGTCCTTAATTTGTAAAGCCTCGCACATATATCATTAGAGCACAACTAACGCATACCAAATTGACAGCACTGAAGTTTCAAGCTGAGGATTTGGCAGGAGTCCAGACAGCAGCACAAGGATTTCAAACGACCACCACTCCAAGCTGCAGCAAGATACAAAAATATTTCTGTCAAACTTAACAGTATTATTAGAATATGTAAAGAATCGAATAACGTTGTTGAACAAAAATTAAGTTTCTAGACCAGATCATCATCGCAGATGGCAAGGCAAGCTGGGTGAACCGGCCCAAGTCCTCAAATGCCTCCCTGGAGAAGCCATTCCATGTTTCCTTGCACGCGCTGGACAGCCTCACGTACAGCGCCAGTATTCCCAGGTTGATAGCGTAGGAGATGGCGTTGCTGAGCGCGGCGCCCTTGGCCCCCATGCCGGCCTTGTACACGAGCGCCCAGCACACGAGCAAGTGGCAGAGCGCGGTGGCGCCGGAGCTCGCCGTGACGGGCAGGACGATGCTCTGCGTCTGCAGGAAGCGAACGTGGCACTGGAGCGGGGCGTAGACGGCGAGCGACGGGATGAGCCAGCGCGCGTACGCGCCGGCCTCCGCGGCGATCTCCGGGTCCTGGCCGAGGAAGAGCAGGATGCGGCCGGCGTACGCCCAGACGAGCGCGATGGGGACGCAGGAGAGGCCCAGCACCACCATGGCGCGCTGCTTGTAAACTCCGAGCATGCGGTACTGCCGCGCGCCGAACGCCTGCCCGCAGAGCGTGTCCAGCGCGGCGGCCATCCCGGTCACGACGCTGTAGCCCGTGACGCTGGCGAGCGATGTGGCGAGGGAGGCGCCGGCGAGGTGGAGCTCGCCGAGGTGGCCGACGAACATGACGGAGGACATGTTGACGACGTTCTGCAGCACGCAGCTGGCGACGATCGGCCCGGCCAGCCGGAGCAGCCGCTTGGCCTCCGCCGCGGCGCCCTGATGTGGCGGCGGCGGGAGCAGCGGCTCGTGGACGGCCGGCGCCGCGCCCGGCTTGTCGTCGTCCATCAGTCGGACCCGATCCCCGATCTGTGCCGGCGCCACGCTCGATCGCGTATCTATCGATCGAGGGGTTCCTCCTTCCTCCTCGCCAGATAAAAGGAGCGTTTTTAATGGGGAAGACGGAGGGGAGTGGGATTGTGACTCGGGTAGGTGATTGGAGAGATGATGCGGCGGCGCGGCGCGGGGCGGCAGGTTTTTCTTTCGTCTTGGCCTCCGCCGATCCTCGGTTGGATTTCGGCGCGCGAGACGAAGATGATTGAGGGCTCGTTCGGTTGTGTCGGATTGGCCTGGAACAAGGCCCAATCCGGCGGATTGAAATGATCCGTTTTCAAACTGAGCCTCCACCGGATTTGCTGCTCGGTTACGTTTGGTCCGGAATTGATTTGGACCCGGTTCCGATTTCCACCTTCTATTCGAGGCCCAGAACGGAACCCCACCTCCGGAGGTCCGGATCGAAATCCCTCCGCTGCGCTGACTCCACGCGACGGGGGATCGAGTTGAGGCGCGCGAGGCGAAGGCGCGGCGGCTTGAGGTGGCGGCGCGAGGTGACGGCGTGGCGACGCGAATCCTCTTCGACGACCACGGCGACGGCGACTGCCAGCTTCTCTCCGGTACTCCGCCGCTTTCCCCTCTTCTCTCCCCAACCCTAGGCTTCTTGCTGTCGCCGCCGCCGGGGAGCCGTCCATGCCCTCGACACACTGCGTGTCGTCGCCTCCGCCGGGGAGCGTTTCTTGGCTGCGTGCGCGGCCGCCATTGTTGCAGTAGGGTTTCGTCCCGTCCCGTGAGGAGTGGGTGAGTCCGTGGGCGGGGTGGGGTGTTCTATCTGAACCAGGCTATTGGGATTCTTGCTAGGGGCGGCGCCCTGTTGGTAAGCTCGCATCGCAAGAGGGGAGGAGCTGAGCTTGTTGGGCGTCGAGGCTTCGATTGACTTTTGAGGTGCCGGGGGTAGACAGGTTGCTTATTGCTTGCTGGTTTCTTGGCTCTGCTGTTACTGGTCTTGTTGAAATTCCTCCCAAATCGGTTATGGCAAGCTCTATCTTGGCATGGTGATAGTGGCAGCGCTCACGTCCATCATGACGGACAAATAATGATGTTTCTTTTGAGAGCACACTAATGTTTGTTTGCAATTGTCATCTATGCCTGTTATTGCCGTGAATAATACCATTGTGTGCTTATCATGTTAGTCATGGACTCATCGTACTGCAATGTGAAGTTTAAGTAATGGATTATGAATGCCTAGCTTACCAAAGGAGCCTGATAAATTCTGGCTGTATCATGTTACAGAACTACCATGGTGTCAGCCATGTAAGCTATTCTACCATGGTGTCCTCTGTACCCTTGTTAGTCCTATCTATCTTGTGGTTAGATAGGTGCTGCGAATTGTCAGCCATAGTAGCTGAGCTTTGTAACTGTAAGCATGAAAGTGGGAAGATATATTGTTACCTTTTTTAGTGGAAAAAAAACCAGAGCTTCAGCGGAGAGAATGCACACACCTTTTATTTGATCCTTTGTTTAGTACTGCATTTGTTCATGCATATAGGGTGGCACAACTTATGTCAATACTGTTAAATTTTTCCACTTTCAGTTCCTATGACTCTAGCGATTGGTGCTTTTACTTGCTGGTCCAAATTTATCATGTTTTATTGCTGGTGTGACACCATGCAATGGTATCGCAGGATTATCCTGTGCATGGCATCCATGCTAGCAGATTGCATCTGATTATATAAAACCATAATCTTGGCTTATCTTTTTTGTGTTAACATGTTTTAGCTACCTACTTATTTATTTTGGGGTGTGCCAAATGTATTGTCTGTTTGCTGAATGTTGAGGAAAAGTTGTCTAATTGGAATGATGCTCTTGGGGAAAGAGTACTGAAGTAATATTTTTACTCATGAATCCATTTCTTCCTCTTGCTTATCCAGCGGGAGCCACTGTTGTATGGTCAGCGTTTTTCTGTTGACTTATGCTCATGTCTGGGGCTGATTTGCATGTTCTACAGGCAAAGTTCAGTGACCTTCTGTACGTACTGAATGAAAAATTTTCAGTATGGTTCAACCAACATACTATTTAGCTAGTGTATAGCTAGTGTATCAAGATTTTTAGGTTCAGGTTACTGGTTTATGAACTCAATCCTATGCTGCTGATTGTTTCTCTGGTGTTATCTTAAGTCCTTTTTTTGAATGCTAGCTAGACATTTTCTTTTTAAAAGATGCTAGCTAACCATATCACTCTATTGATTTGTGTAAACACAGATTCCTCCGGTGCCAATTAGAATTGGAGAAGGTGAAGCACCTCCTTCTTGGGATCCAGTATCTACTCCAAAAGGTACTGTTGTGGCCAGCTCCTTCCTAGTTCCTGTAATGTAATTGATTACTGTTATTGTGTGCCTGTAATGTAAATGATTAACTGATTAATGTAATTGATTACTGTTATTGTGTGCCTTATGTCTCTGATGTGATTACATAATTTAGTGATTGCCGCGCTTTGGTTCAATTTTTTAGCTCAGTCTAGCATCTTTCTTTGTGCAGTTAGCCTCAGTTCAATTTGGACTGACTTGTTCTTGGATGTTGAAATTTCTGCAGGTAGTGATGTTACCTGCTCAACGGCCTGTGGTACCCAACTGCGATCATTGCTCCAATTTTGTACAACTCACTGTAGTGACCTTCTACAATTATATCAGAACAGCTTGGCTGTAATTTAAATTTGGTTGTGTCAAATGATTTGGTTGTAATAGTCTATTTATCATCTGTGTAATAGTTAGCACACATGGTTATGCTGTGTGCTTAGATTTATATGCTTTTCGGCAGTTCTTGGCGGCTCTAGAGTCTATCTATGAACTCTGCATCCTTTTGTCTTTTTAATCTGTACGTGCATATCTTGAAATGTCTGTACTTATATTGTGCTGTTGGTTGATTACATATGTATATTGTGTTCACTGGATTAATTCCATATGTGCTGTTCGTTTTGATCGGATTGGCCGGATTGAATCCTAGCCGGTTTGAGTGAGACGGGGGGATTCACTCAAACCAGGCCTGAAATCAATCTTGCCAGGAATTCAATCCCATGGAAACGAACGAGGCCTGAGGGCTTGTTCGTTTCCATGTGATTCAATCCGGCCGGAAATAATAGATATACCTAGAAAATCATGATAGATACTATAGAGAGTCGGATTTATTTCGGATCGAGAATTAATTTACTCATCATGATAGGTATAAATAAGAGATCGAAGAGCCGGATTGAATCCACACCTCTTGACTAGTGGATTAATTCCGGGTTTCTTGGTGCACATATCATGAGTAAATTAGTTGCCGATCCGGAATAAATCCGGCTCTCTATAGTAGAGATCATGATTTTCTAGGTATATCTATCATTTCCCGCCGGATTGAATCCTATGGACACGAATAAGCCCGAAGGTTTGACCAATGTGCTGGATTGGTTGGGATGGGAAGGCGGCTTGGGAGGGTTGGCGGAGGCGGGATGGTGATGATTGAGCATCGAGCTTTCGCCCGCACGCGTCGGATTTCGGCACTCCGACGTAGCTCAATGCGCTGTGAGTCCGTGGGCTCCACCGAGCCGCGGAGTCCCGTACACACAGGAGGCGCGGCCCGCGCACCATAGACTCTCTCGTTTTTCTTCGAGACCAGCACACGAAGACGTCGGCACTCCCAACTAGGGCTGGAACTTGGCTCGGCTCGGCTCGGTCTGGCTCGTTAAGGTAACAAGCCAGCTCGGTTTGGCTTGTTAACAAAACGAGCAAAAAGGCTGGCTCGGCTTGGCTCGTTAGTAACTCGAGCCAGCTCGTTAGGCTTGCAAGCTGTATGTAAATTTGAAATTAACCTCTGAGCATATGTAAAGTTTTTAAAAATAATAATTATAAAGTTGTAAATGATAAAATTAGTCACACATATAGCACTTAAAAAGGTTTGGCATAGCTTCAATGGCTCAGCTCAACTTTGATAGCTCAGTTTTCTATATTGAAATTAGAATTTTTAGCTAGGCTGAGCTCAGCTCGTTAACAAAACGAGCAAAAATAGTTGCTCGGCTCGTTAAAAAATTAATCGAGCCGAGCCAAGTCGAGCCGAGCTATGAACGAGTTGAGCCAGCTCACGAGTTTCTGGCTCACGGTCCAGCCCTACTCCCAACCCAGACTTTAGGATAGAGTCCATCTTTATTTATTATGGTGCCACATCAGCATTTTGATGACGTGGAAGACAATTAAAAAAAGAAAGAGAAGAAATCGAGTCTTATTTGGATGCTGGGTCTTGGATACTCCCGAGGCCGCAAGAAATCACGGTGCCTCGCGTTGTGGAGGGCGTCGTAGAGTCGAAGGATCTCGTACGCCATCCATGCGCCGCCGCGGCAGCTCCTCCCTCCCCCGCGCTACTCGGCTCCTCCTCTTGTGCAGTTGCGCGCGCTCGCCCGAGCCCGCCGCCATCAATCTCCCGTGTTTTCTCGACCTCACGCCGCCGCGGACCTCGCCTGCAGGAGGCAGGGCCAGACCTCGCTCAACCCCAGCCCGCCGCGGAGGCAGTTGTAGGCGTGCGCGAGCCTGCGACGGAAGACGACGCACACGAGCGGCCGCAGCCTGTCCATGCGAGCATTCCCGCGGCCTCCATGTGAGCGGCTGCGGTGCTTCCATGCAAGTGGGCGCGGTGCTTCCATGTGAGGTCCTTCTACATGCGAGTGGCTGTCATGCCCCCATGCGAGGCGGCCGAGGTGGGTCTGAGCAAGGACCTCACGTAACAAGGACTTGCACAGGCTCATCGCGGTGCTCTCTCACAGGCGCGCTGCTGACCTCGGGCGCATTCACGCTGGCCACGGAGCTCTCGCCTGCGCAGGCCGCCGCAGACAATGCTTGACCGACTCGTCGCAGATCTTGCGAGCCATCACCGATGGAAGCTTGTTGCACACAGCCACATGGACACCATCCGCACAGGATCCAGAGGAATTAGGGAGGGGAAAAGTGAATGATTGGTCAATATTTTTGGCGCTCGAGAGTCTAATAATATTGCGTTGGGCAGGTTAGTTTCCACAGCTTGAGTCTTATGCATTAGACTCTAATGGATGATTTCTGCGTTGTGAGTGCCCTTAGTGTTCGACATCTTCGTGGAGGAGTACGCTGTTAATAGGGTGATGAGGCAGTTCAGCCTCTACTAGGAGTCGCTTGTGCCTGTTGTGCATACTGTTACTCCCGACGTGCATAAATAAGTTGTGGTCAATTTCTAAATTAAATTCCGCGTACGAAGATTGAGCCACTGACAAATCTGTTTAATTTGTGATAGGTGGTCTCGGAAGGGAGTTGGGGTGACGACTGCTTGAACTAACAGGATCCAACAGCACGTAGAAGCTTGGGTTGCCGCTGCCGCGTCGGAGAACATCATCACCGAGAACCGACTCCACGACGATAGGGCATGGGAAGTGTACATCGAGTGGTACACCCCGAGGACTCAGACGCGCGTGATGTACGTTCCACCGCAACCACCACCACCGGTTCCGGACGTGGTGAGGATCCTTCTTTCTGTCATGTACCCGGTGCGACGTTATTAGAACTACGACTTGACGATGAGTTCGTGGATGCAAAGAAAATTTTTTATGCTACTAAACATTATAAAATTTACTAATAATTTCGTTTGCAGTATGGTGTGATTGCGGAGGTTTCACATATTTTAGAGGAGGCGAGGACGAGGCTGCCCGTCATGAGATATCAGGAGATGGAGCAGACGTATGAGAGGATGCACGGCATCAGCATGAGGTTCCTTGCCGCGGTGAACTACGGCGGTAACGTGACTCTACCTATTTTTTCACGTTACCCCCTGTCGTCCTCCAGCTCTGCCTCGACTGGTCGTTCGTACCAAGCACCATCGTCCTCGTCACGCCCACCCTTCCCAGCTACTTTCTCGTCTCCGTCGTTTGTGCCGCGCCCTCCGATGCATCCTCCGGTGAGACCTTCCGTGTTGACTCGAACACCAGCACCGCACGGGCACCAGCACCGGCCAAAGACGAGCACCACCGCGAGCACACCACGACCACCAGCAGGAGATGTTCCTTCCTCGTCCCGCCGCGCTCTTGATCGGTAATGACCACAATTCTATCTCCAACCACATACACTTTTAATACAACATTCTTTTAAATACGATACATGATTTAATAATACTATTTGTTTCAGCTTACGGCGGCGGCGATACTCCTGACTCGACCCTAGATGGAGAGGAGCAGCCGATGAGAGTATACAACGATCTCAGCTTCGACTACTTGTGTGGCACCGGGACGCAGGAGGAGTTTGGAGAGTTGCAGCTACCAGGCGCACCAGCCACGGTGGTGCGACGTTATCAGAACTACGACTTGACGATGAGTTCGTGGATGCAAAGAAAATTTTTTATGCTACTAAACATTATAACATTTACTAATAATTTCGTTTGCAGTACGGTGTGATTGCGGAGGTTTCACATATTTTAGAGGAGGCGAGGACGAGGCTGCCCGTCATGAGATATCAGGAGATGGAGCAGACGTACGAGAGGATGCACGGCATCAGCATGAGGTTCCTTGCCGCGGTGAACTACGACGGTAACGTGGCTCTACCTATTTTTTCACGTTACCCCCCGTCGTCCTCCAGCTCTGCCTCGACTGGTCGTTCGTACCAAGCACCATCGTCCTCGTCACGCCCACCCTTCCCAGCTACTTTCTCGTCTCCGTCGTTTGTGTCGCGCCCTCCGATGCATCCTCCGGTGAGACCTTCCGTGTTGACTCGACCTACACATCTGCGCCCGGTAGTAGCAACACCGACACCGGCGGGGAGCACCGAGCGGCACGAGCGAGCACCACCGCAGGCACCCGACCACCAGCAGGAGATGTTCCTTCCTCATCCTGCACTGCTCTTGATCGGTAATGACCACAGTTCTATCTCCAACCACATACACTTTTAATACAACATTCTTTTAAATACGATTCATGATTTAATAATACTATTTGTTTCAGCTTACGGCGGCGGCGATACTCCTGACTCGACACTAGATGGAGAGGAGCAGCCGATGGGAGTATACAACGATCTCAGCTTCGACTACTTGTGTGGCACCGGGACGCGGGAGGAGTTTGGAGGGTTGCTACTACAGCGCACCCACGGGACACAAGACGGAGGGGCGAGTCTCCACGAGGGTGGCCAGAGGTCACGGCTGGAGGTGCAGGGTCGTCACACCCGGTTGCAAGGGTCGACGGCGGCGGCGACGATGATGACACCGGCGGCGACGATGACGACACCGCCTGCCGACGATGCTAGGTGTTGGCAGATCCACCCACGTGACCAGTTGACGTACCCTCGCGACCAGACATGGGTCGCAGCCCGAGCAGCCAGGCAGCAGCAGGAGAAGAGGCGTTGCTAGGTTAGGATGAATATTGTTTAGGCAGCAACACTCTTATTCGTGATCATGACTGTCTGTATGAACTATTTTTCTATTATGTTACTTTGATTTTCTTTATTAGCAGCAAGATTTCTTTGTACCATGCAAGTATTTATTCTAACAAACAACATATAAAACCAAAAAAAACATAAAGTGAAAAAAATTAAATAAGCCAACCGAAACTAACCGCTATGAGTCCCCAGCAACTGTCATGGAGGCATCCTAACCACCGTGACCGAGGGTGGTTTCATTGCAACCGTCGTGGTCTATGGCGGTTAGTTTCAACTGCCCTGTGCCACGGTGGTTGCACTTAAACCGCCGTAGACCATGACAGTTGTGGTATATATTTGATAAATTTCTAAACGATCATATATTTTTACAAATCGAAAAAAATTATTAAAAAATTCCTGATGGGATGAATGGACGCGTGCGGAATGTGTGATGGGCTGTAGGCTTCTGTCTGATGATTGATGATGGGCTGTAGGCTTATCGTTTTCATGCATAATTTTAAAGCCCAGTACCAGCCCAGACAGCTGGACTATTAGTACTCCCGGCGTTCCTCCTAATTATAGACTTCAAGTTTGACAGTTCATCTTATTAAAAAAATATACAAACATAGTTAAATTTAAGTTTGAAAAAAAATTAGTAATAAAGCAAATCGATATTTTGCACAATTTTTTGAATAAGACGAGTGATCAAATTTAAGATAAAAAAGTCAAAAGAACTATTATTTGGAACGGAGGTAGTAGATGAAAAATCCTATCTATTGGAAGCTAGGATGAGATAGAAACTTTTAATGTTTGAGTTTCGTGCAAACATTCCTACCCATTGGTTTGTCACAACTACAACCTTAGCATCACCCTCCCTTTCCTGCTCCCTTCGACCCTTCCTCTGTCCCTTTATTGCGCCGCTGCACCGCTGTCGGCCGACTTCGCGCCACCGCGACCTGCCCCACGTTGTCACCGCCGCCGGCGACCACCCTTCCATTCCATGTGCTTGCCCTCCTAGGTCGGCCGACCTCCGTCGCGGTGCCACGTGGCCGCGGCGGGAGCAGCGGCTCGTGGACGACCATGCCCGACTTGTCGTCCATCAATCTAACCCGATCCCCATATGTGACGGTCTATGTTTCACCGATACGCGATACCGGTACGGCAATACGTCGAGACGACAAAATGCCAAAAGCAATGATGCACCAATACTGTCAATATATGTAAAATATATTTAAATTATGGAAAAAGTGTAATGTTCATCCCTCAAGTATTACAATAGTGTGGTATTCATCCTTCGTGTTTCATTTGGTGCAAATCAATCCTTTAACTAATTAATTTGGAGTATTTATCATCACACCTTATAGTTTAATAATGATTTAGTGAAATCTACTAACAACTTATGACACATAATCAATAATCGTTTGATTAATCAGTAATCACTACCTAGAGATGCGATATGCTAAGTCGACAATATAAAGTTTACAAAAAATTTGTAGTAAATTCTCTAATTTGGATAATCTATAATTTTTTTAAAAAATTAATAAAATTGCTGTACACTCAACATAAAATGTGACTAAGCAGTAATTAGCAAGATGATTACAAAGTCTAAACTGCTATTATATGACACTAAATCTTTATTAAACTAAGGTGAGGATGCGCTTCAGATAGGTAAGAGGTTGATTTGCACCAAATGAAATATGAGGGATGAATGTAACACTTTTATAATACTTGAGAGATGAAAAATACACTTTTTCCTAAATTATCAGCATTAGCAAATCTTCAAAGAATTTATCCATTCCAGCGAAGAATAGACAACGGATTCAAGCATTTCCTTCCACATCCCTGGACAATTACAGTTATAGCATGAGAAGTCAAGAAAATGAAGTGAAAACACTAGCACTTCCGGCAAGAGAATCCATTGAAAACTTTACTTACATCATCATCTATTTCCTTTTTGCTTCAGCTTTCCCGGCGACAAAGCAGGAGTCTGATGTACTGTATGTCAGTATGTGTCGACGGGCGATCCTTATGGAAGCATCCGCAACTTCAAATAGAGGCGTTGTCGCACGCTGCGTCCTGCGCCCGTGGCTTCGGAAGTTGGGATGATAGAGGTTCCAAATAAATCCATTTTACTAGTTTCTTGTTCCTTGGAGAGTTTGATTTTTCAAGAATTTTTTAACTCCATCCAAATCCCTCTAAATTAACAAGGAAAAAGTTTATTATAGTACCCTCACTTATCAAATTTGTCCGCTTAAACTCTAACTAAAATTTAGGTTGATCACTCCCCTCTACTATTTTAGTTGGTCCAATCTATCCCCTAATACAATTTATCTTTTTTTTATTTCTTGGTGTACAAGTTGAGATTTGAGTTCAAATTTTTCCAGGTGAGTTATAACACAATGTCCTACATTATAACAATATATTATGATTTTTTCATCATTAATTTTATGCAATTTTTGTATCACTATGATCAATTTCATATTAAATATTCTAGATCTATGAAAATAACAAAAAAATGTTAGTACATTTTTCTACTATGTGTCGTCATGTTCCCTATCTACTGACAACATTTGGATTAAAAATTCAACTTGTATGTAGAGAAATAAAAAAGACAAATCTCACTAGGGGTAGATTAGACCAATTTAGACCTGAGCATTTCACAGGCCGGGCCGAAAAAAACCCGGTTTTTTCGGGTCGAGAAAATCCTGCCCATGACCATTCCATGGGACGCGTCGGGCCTCAGTTTTCGGGCTGGGCCCGGGCTTGGGCGGGCCGCCCGCATGTTTTATAGTGTAAAATAGCTAAAAACAGCATTTCGGGCCGGGCTCGGGCCAAGAATTTTTTTTCTCGAGCTGCAAGATCTCTGCCACGCCCGTGGCCGGGCCGGGCCGGGCTACAAGGTATAGACCAATTGAAATAGTTTAGGGTAGTAATTGAGCCTAACACAATTATATGAACAAAAATGATAGGTGAGGGTAGTAAAATGGAATTTTTCCAATTAAGATATTAGTTTAAAATGAAGTTTGCATCCGTAGCAAGGGTACACAGCTTAAGTGAGAGCTGATCCTTAATTGGCATAAATAAATTGTTTAGTCTTTGGTAGATTTCCCAAGTGTTGCATGGTAAAACAATCAAAACCTACAAGAAAAACCTAGTGTTCCATGATTCTAGGCTTGAGCTGGTTTTTTTCATAAGTGACACTAGGAGTCAACTTGGAGATCAGCTCCACGCCTGTCTCCACCCATATGTAGGCATGTAGCTACTCAAGTTCACCTCAAACAGTTCAGCAAAAACACCAAAAAATTTATCCGCCCACAAAAACTGATGAGAGAAAATAAATTGATAGCAATTTCCTCACCGTGTGGACCACATTCTACGTTCAATGTTCATTTCCTTCAGCGTGTATCAAGATATGTGTCTCGGTTATGTTTTTCTGGTACTTCTATAATTTGGTTCAAACGAACCTCTCTAGACAAACAATCTCAAGTTGAACAAGTTTATCGGCTGCCTCAAGAAAGTCAAGAACCACGCATGAGTGACGCCCCACCTACCTGATCATGTTGAGGTTTGAGAACAGGTTATCCATCGATCCAAACCACCGGCATAACCGTTTCTAGTTGTGCCGTTTCCTAGTATTTGCTTTTGCTTAGTTCAGCAACCACTTAGATGGCCCGTTTCTTGTCTTGTGACCTTAAGAACCCTTCTTGCACGGGTGCCCAGTTTCTGTATGGTTCAAAAGAGTTGAAATTCGCGCGTCAGCTGTTGAGCTGTAAACGTCTCCAACTGACATAATAATTAAGCGGGGGTAATTAGTGAGAAGAAGTACAATTGAACAAGCAACCGTGACAGAATATATAATTTTCTTCTAACTGATTAGATCGTCACTGTCCAAGGTGATAAAATAAGTGGTGTGAAACACAAACACCCAGCTTAAGCCAAGTGCCACACACTAGAGTACCTTCACTACTTCCAACTTCTAAGTAAACAACCAGTTCCACAGTAGTCTGCCGTTGCACGGCGAATAGGCGACATTCAGAGCAATCTTCATTTCTACTCATTCCATCCATAATTACTAGTCATTTTGACTTTTTTTCATACATTATTTTTTATGTATCTAGACATTTACATATCTAGATGTATAACAAAAGGAATGCATAAAAAGTCAAAATTGTAATTTGGGACGGAAAGAGTAGCTTGCATATGAAGACTATATATATGTTTACATTTATCTCAAATAAAATAATAGTATTGTAACTTTATTGGGCTTTGCAAAACATCGACAAAATGCATGATAGTATTATAACTTTGGCAAGTTTTGCAATAAAAAACATTTCTCTCTGCCTCCCAACATTCTTCTGTGGCATTCTGTTGCATTGACCAGACATAAAATTTGAGTACATTATTATGTGCATATAAAACCAATGCAATCATCATGCTGATCTACAAGAATTCTCTAGCTTGCTGTACACATGGTGTATATATATACTACGCAAATATTTGTAAATTAACCTAGAACATGCCATCCCCGAGTGACAGATCACAAGCAACCGACACACTATATACTTCCATTATATTATTCTCTACTGATTATATATAGACACGCACGCCTAGTCACCAACACAGAGCACAAAGAAGTGGAGGAAGAGGAGACCTTGATCGACGACGACAGGGGCGGCAATGTCGACGACGCATCTCAAGAAGCCATCCTCCTACTACACCGTCTCCCTCATCGTCCTCCTCCCTCTCACCCTGTTATGCCTCACCTTCCTTCTTCCGTTGTCTGCCTACCGCAGCAACTCGCTCGCCATGGCCGCGGTTGCCAGCGGCGCCTGCGGTGGTACTGGCACCGCCGGGGTCGCCGCCGTCCGTGCCGCAGTGCCAGCGGTCGCGGCCGCGGACGACGACGGTGATGGTGGCCAGCGCCACTCGCACCCGGGGCTGAGCGTCCTCGTCGGCGTGCACACGATGCCCGGGAAGCACTCCCGGCGCCACCTCATCCGCATGGCGTACGCGCTTCAGCAGACGCCGGCCCTCCGCGCCGCTGCGCGCGTCGACGTCCGGTTCGTGCTCTGCGCGCGCCCGATGCCGCCGGAGCACCGCGCGTTCGTGGCGCTCGAGGCCCGCGCCTACGGCGACGTGCTGGTCCTCGACTGCGCCGAGAGCGCCGAGCAGGGGAAGACCTACACCTACTTCGCCAGCCTGCCGGCGATGCTCGGCTCCGGCTCCGGCGCCGGCGATGCCGCCCGGCCGTACGACTACGTGATGAAGGTGGACGACGACACGTTCCTCCGGCTGGACGCGCTGGTGGAGACGCTCCGCGCGGCGCCGAGGGAGGACATGTACGGCGGCGTGGGGCTCCCGTTCCACGACCGGGAGTTCCCGCCGTTCATGCTCGGCATGGGCTACCTGCTGTCGTGGGACCTCGTCGAGTGGATCGCCACCTCCGACATGGTGAAGAGAGAGGCCATGGGTAGGCACTTCCACTCCATGCATCCCTTTCTCGAATCTTTGAGGGTTTTTTTTTCCTAAAGGCATCTTTGAGGGTTTTTTTAGCAACTCTGTATTATCAGGGGTAGAAGATATGACCACAGGGAAGTGGCTGAACATGGGCAACAAGGCCAAGAACAGGGTGAACATTTTCCCCAGGATGTATGACTACAAGAGTGCCAAAGCTGAGGACTTCTTGGAGAACACCATTGGGGTGCACCAGTTGAAGCAGGACCTGAGGTGGGCGCACACGTTGGAGCACTTCAAGCTCACGAGGTTGGAACCCTCCAGCAAGCTACACCGCTTCTAGAGAGGGGAACGAGAATTTGTAAAATGGTTTTGTGAACAATACTATGTATAATCATTGTGGCATTGTTGATAAGTGGCGCGTGAGGAATTAAATATCGAGAGTTGTTGGTACGTTGCTTGGAATATACAAAATTGATAGCTTCTGCCCACAAGAGTTGATAAGTGGCTCGTTCGCCTTTCTCCAACCCTCTCCTTCTTCCTCTCTCTCTCTCTTTTCCCTCTTTTCTCTCTTCCTTTTTCCCTCTTCTCTCCTTCTTCCCTTTTCTTTCAATAGAGTTCATGACCGTAGGGGGGTTTGAGCCCCACCCGCCCCACTGCCACATCTGTCACTACTCCGCTCTAGATTTCAATCTAACCCCCTCCATCCCCTCTCTTGCCCTTCTCATTCCCATAGTACTAGCTTATCATCATCTTTTTGCTAAACTCATAAAGTTAACATCCTAAAATATTTATCATCACTTCTCTCACACACTTCGCATTTGCCGCTGCCGCGCTTCTCTCTCACACTTCGCATTTGTCATTGCCGTGCTCCTCGTCTTCTCCCCCCCACTTTCACCATTGGAGTTGGGACCTGCCGTGGTGAAGGGGTTGGTGTGCCCGAAGACAAAGGCGTGAAAGTGGATCTTGATCAAAGACGAGAAGGTGTCTGCGCCGTCGTCGGGCTACGTCGTCTCCTTCCTTCGCTTCCACGAGCGCGGCCTCAATGCAACACCTCAACCCCAATAGGATCGTGCAACATTGCCAATTTCGTCACGTTGTGCGCGAGGTTCTTGGGATCCCTCCTGTAAGGAATCGGATGCCCGCAACCTAAGAGGGGGAGGGGGTGAATTAGACAACTTAAAAACTTATCCTATGGCTTATCACTATTTGCATCAAACATAAACTAGAACATACTATCTAGATGTGCAACTAGGTTGTTCTAGTGTGAAACTCCCATCCCAAAACAAGTTTTGCAACCTATAGCCAATCCTAGCAAGATACTACTCTAGGAAAGTAAAGGCAAGCAAGGATTGCAAGAATGTAATGCGGAAACGTAAAGGGGGATGAGAGAAAGCAAATTCTTGACACGTGATTTATCCCGTGGTATCGGTAGGTACTAAGCCACCCCTAGTCCACGTTGTTGAAGCACTCTACACAAGAGTATTGCTTCCCGGTCACCAAGTCTCTTCCAAGAGCACCACTTGACTTGCCACAAAGGCACTCGCCAAGATCCCTTGGTCACCTTGATGCCGCCTCCACTAAGGAGCTTCTCCACCAAGGGAAGGGGGTCTCCACGTCCCCCGCACAAAGTGTCCTCGCCACTCCACACCAAGCCGGAGGGTCAAAGACGTTTGCCGGAGAGCCACCTAGGCTCCAAGGCTTCCGGCGCACCTCGTACAACTTGATCCACTTGAGAATCACCTCACAAGGTAGACACACCTTGCACTCACTCAGCCCTAAGCTAAGCCTAGCACTAAGCACACACACAAAGCATGTGCAAGTCTATAGATGAGCAATTTAGCACTTGGATGGATTGGATATGATCTTCTATGAGTCTTGAACTCCTCTGCACTTCCACACACTCTAGCAACTACAAATGGGTGAGTGGAGGGGGTATAAATAGCCCAAGGCGTCCAAATAGTCGTTGGCTAAAAGCTGCTGAATTTGGTACCGTTGGATGAACCGCCACTATGCTTTTCCCAGGCATCGGTTCATCCGGTGCCCTCCACGTCACATGACTGTTGCTTCCCTGTTGACATAATTCCTTCGACGCTTGCTCCGACGACTCTTCTCTCATGCCGTTGGTTCATCCGGTGCTGAAAGACTGGCGACACAAACCTCTCTGTTAGCTGATTTGACGCCGTCGGATGAACCGCTGCTTGACTCCTTTTGGCCGTCGGTTCATCCGGTGCTTAAGAGTTTTACTCCAGAACCTCTCTGGTAGAAAACACACAGCCGCTGGATGAACCGCTGCTACATCGACGGTTCATCCGGTGCAACTAATTCCTTCTCGCTTGGTTTCTTGATTCATCCGGCGCAACTAGAAATGGGGGCGTTGGATGATCTGGTGATCTCCATGTTGTCTTGAGTCTTCACGCAGTGTACTACTTCATCCGGTGATTGCACCGACGCTGCTTCCAAGGGTACCGTCGGTTCATCCGACGCTACTCTTTTCTTTCTTTTTCTTCCACGGTTTTGACCCTTGAAAAATACACTATCTTCTCATTTTGGCATATGGTATTTTTGCATCCTTGGAACCTAGAAGTGTCTACAAAGACATGCTAGACAATATGGTTAGTCCCATTGATCATATTGTCATTAATCACCAAAATTAAGCTTTGAACAAATGGCATATGAGGCCATGTTCGCTACACCTGCCCACTTCGAGCTCGCGGTACTCTTCCTTCTTGCGAGGGGTTTGGGATCCCAATACTCTTCCTCCATCTTAAATTTCTAGGAGGGCTTCAGGGAAGCTCACAGCGGTAGGGGGGCTCGAGACCCCCCACCCACTGCTGGTGTGTTGCTTGGAATATACAAAATTGGTACCTTCCGCCCACAAGTTATACTAAGCCTCTAGAAAATGGCATTGTAGGTTTCGTTTTACATAAAAAGAGCTCTTTTACCAACTGCTGGTGCATTGCTTGGAATATACAAAATTGGTACCTTCCGCCCACAAGTAATACTATGCCTCTAGAAAATGGCATTGTAGGTTTCGTTTTGCATAAAAAGAGCTCTTTTCTTTCTGGTGCATTATATAATAGACTATGCTAGTGTTGAAAAAGGATTAGTATGAAAACATTCGACGGCAGGGACAGATCTAGGATCGAGTTTTAGGAGGTTCTCCTTCTCTTCTTTTTCCTCAAATATGTAGGGAGCTTAGGAGGACTCCATTACGATTCCAGGCGGTACGGAAGGCTCGAGCCCACCCCCCACCCGCCTGATCCTACATGTAAAGTGTATATTACTAAACACTTCACTTGTAGTACAACGAGAATAGTATAGGGTGGTATAAGATCAGCATGAGAAAGATCACAATTGGTATCATCGTAATATGCTTATGATATCACTTTTCATTCTCTCCTTGTTTCATCTTCCTCTGGCAGTGCACACCGCGTGAGCCCCAGTGAGCTTCCTCGCGTGAGGGGCGGCGCCAAGTCGCCAACTGCAGGGACATCATGTGCGGCGAGCGGTGGACGTGCGGGTCGAAGCGACCGGATCCGTTCGCTGGACCTGCCTCCTCTGGCTAAGCGACCTGCACGTCGAGATTCGAGAAGATGGACAACAGGGCTGTCGCTGCTGAATGAAGGCGGCGCGGCTTTGGAGAGTGGCTTCTTGAGATGCTTCCATGCATGCAACAAGCAATTGGCCATGGCAACGACTTTTGTATCTATATCGTTGAGAATCATCTCCTGGTTTTTAAGTTTCGCTTTCACATAGAAACTTCACAGAGGTGGGGTGACTGGATAACCAGCGACAGATAAATGATGAGCAGTTCGGTGATGTACCATTAGTTCAAAGATTGTATTTGCGTTCCAGGAGGATGAGTGTCATTGGGCAAATAAAATCCTACTTACTATAGCAACTTTACTGATTGAAGCCCTCCCAATCTACCAAATATTCAGATATTTCAGTTGTGAATTTCTGTCATTCATTTGCAGTCTTACACTCTTACTCCCTTCGTTCCGAATTATAAATCGTTTGACTTTTTCAATCTCAAGTTTGACCGTCCGTCTTGATAAAAAAAATTGTACAAATATAATCAAATTTAAGTTATTCTTTTAGAACTTTTGTCAATAAAGCACATAAAAAATGATATTTTACATATTTTTAATAAGACGAGTGGTCCGATTGAGAGAAAAAAAGTTAAACGAATTGTAATTAGAATGGAGGGAGTACTTGTTAAAACCTTAGAAATAGTCGAATAATAGAAAATCAGAATGGAGATGAACGATAGAAAAATCAGTGACTGAAACATCATAATAGAAAATCAGAATGGAGATGAACGATAGAAAAATCAGTGACTGAAACATCTAGATGAAACCAGTAGTAATAACGCGTAAAGCATCCAATGCAGTCTAAAAAAAAACCCCGTGGGGTAAGACCGCCCCACAATTTTTTCTAAAAGTAGCTTCATAATTCGCTCCACGCTTTTTCATTAAGAAAATCCCCGAACTCCGGTTTCAACAAAGAATCGAATCTCTTCTGGTTGCGACCATACCTCAGCCCCTCTAACCAAGTAGACTAGAGGAGCTTTGGTAAAGAGAGAGAGAAAACCAAGCATATGGATTAATTCAGACCATGATAAAACCCTTTAGATCGACATTAGCCTTTTGTAAATTGATTCTTCAGGACATGCAAGTATGACCTAGAAATTCCACACACGTACTGTACAGATCGCATAACAAAGTAACAGTAATTCCTTCCTGTGAACTTGCAATCTCTCATGTCCATTTTGAGTGCTCCAAGGTAGTTCTACTTCTCTTCTAGACACCTCTTACAATTTGGGAGGAACAATATTTCTGCACTGAAAGAGATTACAGAGCATGGAAATGTTCGAATGGACCAGGAAGCACTGGTGGAGACCGGACTTTTGATCCAGACCTTTTGTCCCGGTTCAACTTTGGGCAGGACAAAAGGCTTTAAGCGACGTGGCGCTGCGAAACAGCCTTTGTCTCGGTTGGTAACACCAACCGGGACAAATGGGGAGGCCTCCAACAGCTACTGCAGCTCAATTATTGGCTCTGACAATTTGTCTCGGGCGGTGTCACCACGAGACAAAGGACTCTCGGGTGGTGACTTCAGAACTTTCGTCGGATCGTTTCGACCGAGACAAAAGAGTCTCTTTTTGTGGTACGACTAAAAGCCTATAAGTCACCCAGCCATTTCACGAGCTAGCTCAACATTTCACCCGAGAGCTGTCCAATTTTTTCGTCATCAATTTGTGAAGATTTCCCTCCTCCAAAGTGTTGCCAAGGTTAGATTCTTCATTCTCTTTTCATTTGTCATGATTAAATTTTGATTTATGGTTTAGAAATGGAGAAAATAGCAATTTTAGTTTCTAGGTAGTAGTAGGAGCTAAGAGATGAGGTTTTTTAGATGTTTTAGATTTAGAAACAAGTAGTTATTTAGCTACTAACATTGTATTTTGTTTTACATATTTTTTAAGCATCCTCTAATTTTCTAGTATTTGATATAGAGATAATTGATTTTTTACTTTTAGAAATAATGAGAGATGCATTTACATTTACATTTAGCTTAATTTATTAGAAGTTAGTTTATTAAAAAAATGGTCATTACCAAACAAAAATATACATTTAGGCATTCTCTTATTTTTAGAGACAATAGAAATTTTATTTAATTCATGTTCATTAAGTATTTTTGTATTTATATAGAAAAATTAAAATGTTATTTCTGTAACATCGGAAATTGGACATATAGTGCACCGCCTCGATTCGAGATAGGCATTCAAGCATAATGTTTTGAGTGACACCTCTCAGGAGGTTAGCTTTAGCATATACAACAGCTCTTAGACACCTTATTGAGAGAGTGAGAGAGAATGTCGACATCATGCTTGATCTGGCTCGTCGGCGGAGGTAACTATGTCGACTTCTAGATTTTGAACCACTTCAAACACATCTCGAATTCACGTATTGTCTTCAAATCATCAACATGTTAAGTATTTCTTGTTTTTATTTAGAATACATTTAGGCATTCTCTTATTTTTTCCATATATTGGTTGGACGTTCTCTACCGTAGCCTTACATCTAGCTTCTTACATCTTTCACCATGAGGCTTTCGTGGCTCGGTGATGTAGCTAGGTAAATATGAGCTATAGCTTGGCGATGTAGAACGTAAGTGGGAGAGAGGGCGTGTATATGATGGTGAGGTGTGTACTTCCTAAATGATCATGGTCATTAGAAAAGGTATAATAAGACTTACGTGCCTCAAACCTCACTTCATGAGCGAGCTCTTGCACTTATCTGTTTAGTTATTAGAAAATGAGAAAATGGTCTTATATATTTTGTTTTTATATAGAATAAATTTAACCATTCTCTTATTTTCCCGCAGATTGTAATAGTTTTGGAAAACTATGGCAAGTTATTCAGTCACGGTGGTCGCGTGGCGATCGCGTGATGAGCGGCCACCTTTTTCTCGTCGTCCGGGCATACACTTCACTCATGGTGTGACTTACCTCATCGGTGATCGAAGCTAGGGACCTCGTCCCAACTAGGGATGGCAGTGGGTCGAGATTGGTGCGGGTGGAGCAAAACCCACCCATTATGACACCCACCACATTTAGCTACACCCACCCATTACCACACCCATGGGTTAATTTTCACACCATTTGGGCACCCAGGGTGTCAACCCACGGGTCCATCACATCGACATATATAAGCGTGATGACATTATATGAAGCAATGTAATATGATAAAATAATTGAAGTCACAAATAGATAGTTCTAACAAGTGAAACTTCCAACTTACAGTCACACCACATCACATAAACGTTTATAGTTCTACTAAAAAAGTAAATAGTCTATACTCGATACATCACATAAGCAAATATAGAATAAAGACTTAATCTAGACTTAAGATTTAAAACACCAAGTATATATTACAACATCAATCATCATAAATCTATCAAATATGTTTAGTACCTAGAAAAAATAACAATATGAAATATTATTTTAGGCCCCATGAGTCACCCACGGGTTGAAATTTGCACCTGCACCCACACCCACTTAATACGGGTCGGGTGTAGACCCATGGGTGAAATTTTACACCCACGTCCGCACCCATCGGGTGTGAAACCCGTGGGCACCCACACCCATGGGTCTGACTGCCATCCCTAGTCCCAACATAGTAATATTGTTTCCTTGTATAAATTTAATGTTTACGTACTACACACGGATAATAATATTATTTTCAAACAATGCAGGTTCTCAATCATTTGCAGTGGCTCGCACATGTT
Organism: Cenchrus purpureus; assembly: GCA_022644695.1. Taxonomy (NCBI): domain Eukaryota; kingdom Viridiplantae; phylum Streptophyta; class Magnoliopsida; order Poales; family Poaceae; genus Cenchrus; species Cenchrus purpureus. The sequence continues at coordinate 16,618,948 of CP053462.1, forward strand.
GTTGAAAATTTAGGTGGTACCCCTCTTGTTTCACAATGTGCCATTGTCGGTCCAAACAATTGCATACAATTAAAAATCTCGTTTGACATACCCGTTCGAGGACAAATTCTCCTCGCTGTCTTCAGAACCCATCCAAATGGTCTCAATTGTTGGGTGGGGTACCCCTGCCATGGTTAGGAGGACTTATGAAAGGACTGCCGTGCAGGCATACTTAGAACAACTTTACGCTAATGGGTACTTTGTGCCGGATTACTCTTATTTTCTAATCAAGACACTCAAGGAGGGTGAAAGTGTGACCACGACCGCAGGGAGACTTTGTCGGTTGAATGAACATGACATAGTATGGAGCATCATTTAATGTTATTTTAATCTTCTTATTTAACATTTTTTATGAGTCGTAATAATATTATTCTTAACTGTAGGATATCTTTGGTCAAACCTTTGTGGCAAAGAGCTTTCATGCAATTCTAGAGCAATTGTTGGATGTTTTGAGATTTTCTTACACAGATTCAAATCCTACACTCACAAGAGGTTTGAAGTATCAGGCTCATCTTTCATTTTTCAGGCTATATCAGTTTTCCTTGTCACTGTTTGAAATTTATGGAAGTCCATGTGACCGTAATTGTGAAGCGATGGAGAGTGCACTGATCCATTCTCTGGCATATATCGATGAAGTTCTCGACTTCAAGATCGGAGACTTCAACTATATGAACTATCTAAGGAAGAAGAATGGAGTATGAAATATGTGTCGTGCATTGATGCACCCCTCTATCTTTGTTAAGACCGTACCTTAAGTATTCATGTATGAACTTTTTATGTTTGTAAGACCTTAATTAAGTATTGATGTATGAACTTTTTTATATTTTTTTGTTAAGACCTTAAGTATTGATGTTAGGCCAGTGACTAATTTTTTGGAAGTCTTAATATTAAGGTTCTCACCTCCAAAGTATTGATTAAGCCTTAATATTAGCCTTTATCATAAATTTTGGAGATCTTAATATTTATTAAACTAAAAAACAATAGGGTTATTGGGGGGTCGACCCTTTAGTCTCGGTTGGTAAATCAATCGTGGACTAAAGATCTGCCCTCCAACGGCTCCCGACCGTAATGATTGGGGTCGGCCTTTAGTCCCGGGTGGTAAACCAACCCGAGACAAAAGGGTAGGGGGGCCGGCCTTGAGGTTTTTTTTGTCCCAGTTGGTAAAACCAACCGAGACAAAAGGCTCCCTTTTGTCTCGGTTGGTTTTACCAACCGAGACAAAAGGCAGTCCTATATAAAATCGCTGCTCCTTTCTTCTTCCCTGCCCGACCATTCTTCACCCGAGAGCTCGAGCTAGCTCCTCTCCCATGGAGCCTCTAGCCTAGGGAGGTGCTGCCCAATTTTTTCGTCAACAATTTGTGAAGACTTCTCACCTCCATAGTGTTGCTAAGGCATTATTCTTCATCCTCCATTCATTTGTTGTGATTAAATTTCATTTTATGATTTAGAGATGGAGAAAATAGAAATTTTGATTTCTAGGTTGGAGGAGCTAAGAGAAAATAGAAATTTTGATTTAAGAGCTAAGAGATGAGGTTTTTAGTATACTTTAGATTTAGTAATAAGTAGTTATCATTTGTTATGATTATCTTCTTTCATTCATTTGTACTAAGATTTTTTTTGTTTTTATATAAATTTTACTTTTAGCTAGCTTTATTTATTATTAGAGAAAATAGAATTTATTAATTTAGTTATTAGAAAATGAGACCTAGGGATAGTGTATAGTTTTTATACTTAAATGTTATGCCATAATTAAGAAAATGAAGTGTTGTACAATTAACATGGATATTTTTCACATAATATGATGCAGATGAACCGACAATGGATGTACAACACCGACAGACGGTCAGCGGAGTACATTACCAGCATGCATGGTTTTCTCGAAGTGGCGAAAACAAACAAGAATGCGATTGGATTCATGTGTTGTCCATGCTTTGATTGCGAAAGCGAAGAGACTACCATGACCGGGAACACTTCATCCGCACTTGTTGAAATACGGATTCATGCCGAACTATGTGGTTTGGACCAAGCACAGTGAAAGAGGGGTTGTGATGGAAGATGATGAAGAAGAGGAGGAGGATATTCCGGACTGGGCCACGGGGCAAGCTTTTGCAGATACTTTAATGGAAGATGCTGACGAAGAAGAGTTACCAAAGACATCTTGGCCGACTGCTGATGATCTCGGTCAGGTTCTACAGGATGCACATAGGGACTGTGAAAACAAAAAAGAAAAGGCAAAGTTGCAGCGTATGATAGAAGATCACAGAAAACCGTTATACCCAGATTGCAAGTCAGGTCACAAAAAGCTTGGTACTACACTAGAAATGCTGCAATGGAAGGCAAAACATGGTGTGTCTGATAAGACATTTGAAGGGATGCTAAAAATTGTGAAGGACAAGCTTCCCGAGAACAATGAATTACCGTCCACCACATATGAAGCGAAACAGACTGTGTGCCCTCTTAGGTTGGAGGTACAGAAGTTCCATGCATGCCCTAATGATTGCATCCTATTTCGGGGCAAGGATTACGAGAATTTGGATGCCTGTCCTGTCTGCGAAGCGCTATGTTATAAGATTCGACGAGATGAAGATCCTGGTGGTGATGTCCAGGGGCACCGTGACAAGACGAAGAGAGTTCCGGTGAAAGTTATGTGGTCTTTTCCTATAATACCACGTTTGAAGCATTTGTTCAGGAACAAAGCAAATGCTAAGATGGCACAAAGAGGAACGTAAGGAAGACAACATGCTGAGACATCTGGCTGATGGGTCTCAATGGAGAAAGATTAATAGATAATTCAAAGAGTTTGATGAAGATCCAAGGAACATAAGGTTTGGTTTAAGTATGGATGGTTTCAATCCATTCGGCGAGTTTAGCAGTGGTCATAGCACTTGCCCTGTGACCCTATGTATGTTCAACCTTCCTGGTTGGATGTGCATGAAGCGAAAGTTCATTATGATGTCGGTGCTCATCCAAGGTCCAAAACAACCCGACAACAACATTGATGTGTATCTAAGACCATTGGTCGATGAACTATTATTGCTGTGGAAGAAGGAAGGTGTACGTGTGTGGGATGAGCATAAGCAACAGAGCTTCAACCTACGAGCATTGTTGTTTGTTACCATCAACGATTGGCCTGCTTCTAGGTAACCTTCGTGAGACAAACAAGGGATATCGGGCATGCATGCACTGTTTACATAAAACACAAGGTATTCATCTCAAAAATTGTGAGAAGGTCGTGTATATGGGTCACCGTTATTATCTTCCAACTAATCACCCCTTAAGGAAGAAAGGATGCATTGGAAAGGAAGGGCGATCATCGTCGAAGCAACCCCATTATAATGGAGACACCATATTTGAGATGGTAAAGGATCTAAGGGTAGTTTTGGAAAGGGTGCGGTAGTGAACTGTTCCAAGCTGGCCAACGGACGTGCACCAATGTGGAAGAAGAAATCTATATTTTGGGAGCTGCCTTATTGGCAAATCCTTGAGGTCCGACACACAATTGACGTGATGCACCTTACGAAGAATCTTTGCGTGAATGTGTTAGGTTTTATGGGTTGTAACTTTCGAAGGATATATTGGAAGCACGACAGACTTGAAAGATTTTCATAAGAATGAGAAAGTTCCAAGAGGATGATGATGAAAAGATCCTAAGAGGATGATGATGATGATTACTTAGGTCCTGCTAGTTACACTCTCACCAAGAAAGAGAAGGAAAGCATGTTTGATTGCCTGAACAGTTTGGAGGTTCCGTCTGGCTACTCGTCGAATTTAAAGGGGATCATAAATATGAAAGACAAGAAGTTCACAAATCTAAAGGCCCACGACTGCCACATGTTGATGACACAGTTGCTTCTAGTTGCGTTGAGGGGTGTTCTATCAGAGAATGTACGATTATTGAGCATAAAGCTTTGTGCATTTCTCAATGCAATTTCACGTATGGCAATCGATCCAAATGGGTTAGGAAAGCTAAAGAATGATGCGGTTCAATGTCTTGTCGGCTTTGAGTGGGCATTTCCACCTTCCTTCCTCGATGTTATGACACACCTCGTGGTACACCTTGTCAAAGAAATTACTATTCTTGGTCCAGTATACCTTCACAACATGTGGCCTTTTGAGAGGTTCATGTCAATCCTCAAGAAATATGTTCTTAACCGTGCCCCTCCGGAAGGAAGCATTGCCAAGGGATATGGGCGAGGAGGTTATTGAGTTTTATGCGTTGATTTTGTCGACTCAATTGACTCGATTGGGCTTCCAGTATCACGACACGAGGGAAGGCTACAGGGAAAGGGCACCATCGGAAGGAAATCAAGTTTGAGCAATAATACTAATTTGTTCATTAAAGCACACCTAACTATCCTGCAACAGTCATCCATGGTGACTCCGTATACGATGGAACACGAGCAGATTAATGCTTCTCAAAATCCAACCAAATCTGAACTCTGGATTAGATGCCGTCACTTGGAAACATTTCCCTCATGGTTGAGTGAACAACTCATCAGTAACTCAATGATTCATCCACAATTAGCTTTGTTAGCCAGGGGACCTTGTAGCACAATTACAAAATTTCAAGCTTACGATATAAATGGTTACAGTTTTTACACAAGAGCTCAAGATCGCAAAAGCACAAACCAAAATAGTGGTGTCTGTATGGACGCCATCGACAACAATAGGTGCAAGACCTCCTATTATGGTATCATAGAAAAGATATGGGAGCTTGAGTGCAGCGATGAACATCCCTCATTTTTGCCAATGGGTAAAACTAAATGGTGTAAAGAAAGATGAATATGGAATGACAATAGTGGACCTGACTAAGATTGGCTACAAAGATGATCCATTCGTCCTTGCCAAAGATGTGCATCAGGTTTTCTATGTCAAGGATATGACTAGCGTACCGAAGAATAAAAATCCACAAGAAGGACCACAAGAGGCAAAGCGTCACATAGTTCTTCCGGGTAAAAGAGTAATCGTGGGAGTCGAGGACAAAACAGATCAATCCGATGATTATGATCGGTTTGATGGCATGCCTCCGTTACATTTGTCGAAGTAGACCCAAGCATATTGCTTGGACGTGAAGAGACACCGTACTTACGTGATTGAGATTAATGTCGTAATGTAATGATTATTGATCAAATCAATTGTGTAATGCTAATGTCATCAAATTTCAGACCCTTTCGACATAGATGGAGTACACGTGCTTCACAAAGCTATGTGGAACCTTTCATCGAACCATGTCTATACACTTAAGTTCTTAACGATTCTGAAGTCCATACACTTTGCAGTGTTGTATTGGTCTCAAATTTTTTATGAAGCTTGAATATGTCATGTGAGATTGAACCACCAAGTTTGAGATTTTTCTAAATTGGTTTAGTATTTTTTGGTTTAATTGAATTTTAGTGCGAATGCACATCAATGTTGCAAATGAAAATTGAAAGTGAATGTTTACAACTCTAAAATATAATTTTGCATAGCAAAGTACAATTTATTATATTTTAACTAAATATAATTTTGCATGGTTGAAATATTAAAAGTTACTTTTTTTAAGTTGCAAAGAGAAAGAATGAGAAAAAGAGGAAAGAAATGGGGAAAAACAAGTTCCCGCCCAAAATTACCCCTTAGTCCCGGGTGGCATTACGACTCCGGGCTAAAGGGGAGCCTTTTGTCTCGGGTCGTAATACCACCCGGGACAAAAGGGCTAAATTTTGCCCTTCGGGAGGCTCCCGCTCGAAAAGTCCCTTTTGTCCCGGGTGGCCTTACGACCCGAGACAAAAGCCCCCCCTTTTGTCTTGGGTCGTAAGGCCACCAGGGACAAAAGGGCCTTTACTCCCGGGTCTTGTTACGACCCGAGTCTAAAGAGGGGGGATATATATCCGTCTTCTCCTCCCCATCTCCGCAACTGATCCCCACTACGACTCCCCTGCCTCCGCCGTCGCGCCCTGCCTCCGCCGTCCTCCTCGTCATCGTCGCACCCGCCATTGTCTCCCCATTGTCGTCGCCGCTGTCGCACCCGCACTGTCGACTCCCGCCGCCGCGCCGCTCCCGCCGCCACCGTCCACCGCCCCGCCGCATGGCCTCCTCCGCCAGATCCACGGCGCGGACCGAATAGAACCATCGTCTTGGTCGAGGTGGTTACGCGGTTGCAGCACCCAAGTGGCAGAAGATTGAAGAAGACATGCTCAACAAAGGTATCGTACCAGCGGTCTTTGACTGGTCCGAACGATAGAAGAATTGGTATTGTACCCGCGGTGGAAGATTGAACCCTGATGATGGTTCCCTTGAATTCCCACCCACGTTACGGGAGGCGGCACTTGAGATTATGAGAAAGGTTGAAGATATCAAAGCGGGAAGATTGATTGTTGTGAGAGAAGAGCGATGAGCTCACTTTGGCGCTCGGGAATCCGGAACACCGAGGATGTTCTGTGGGATGTTGTTCCATGGAAGTATGCTTTCAAGAGATACGAGGACACCTATAGAAGCCGCAAAAGAAGAAAAGAGTGTGAACTGGTGCAGTGGCGCGAGACGATGGAGGATAAATTTAAACAACATGAAGAACATATGAATGTAGAGATTGAACGATGAGTGGCGCTGGTAGCGAGATCACCCATTCAGAGCACGCCCCAAGCACCGTGGATCCCATCATTAGCCCTTCCGCAAAAAGCGGTGTGCTTCCATAGAGGCCCCAAGAACAAAGGGCAAACCAAGAAGAAGTTCAAGTAGAGGACAACGAACGGTACCCAGTGGACGAACTTTGTCAAGCATGTGAGCTGCATGATCGACAACATCACAATGAAGGTATAAATATGATTATACATGTAATTATATCTCAACCTTTGATGCATGTCTCAAGCATTTAATAACTTCATCATTTCTCTACCTTTGATATATAGGTGGCGTACGAAAGTGCTTTTGCACATCTTCCAGGACGTACAAGCCACGACATGCAGATTCCACCTGGCTACGCCTCAGTTGGTGTGGAGGAGATTGCTGACCCACAGTTTAACGACATGGAGCTAGACATCCCAGGAGGTGACGGGGAAAGGACACTGCAGGATGCTCTTCACGATATCATATTATGGCCAAAATGTTACATCATAATACCTAAGATGCTGCCACCGATACCTGAGAGTGCTGCCAAGCAGCAGCCACCATCTCCCCAGCCGTCACCGAGATCGTCACCGAGTCCTCATCGCTCACCGTCTCCACAACCTGCGAATTCTGCTGGTGCGAGCGATAATGACGATGACCTCCCTCGTCCTCAATCACCACCGAAGGAACCTTCACCAAAGCAATCTTCCCCGAAGCTGGCTCCCAAGAGGTCCCGGTCACAATCTACCAAGTCTATGCCCCCGCCAAATCCGAAGCCCCCGACGAAGAAAGGGAAAAAGCAGCCTGTTGAAAGAAAGCTACCATATGACATGGCAGAATCTAAAAATGAGGCGGAGTGCCAAAAACAAGTAAAGGAATATTTTCATAAAACAACTATGGAAGGTAGACAACAGCGGCTAGAAGAAAAGAATAAAGTAGATCCGATGAAACTCAGAGCTTTCATACAGTGACAGGAAAATGAAAAGAAACGGGTATAGTTGAAAACTGATTATGACCGCTCCCTAAGTCCCCTAAGAAGAGACGGGAGGGTCACCAAATAGTTATATCGACCTAGTACCGGGGTCGACGATGCCACAGGATTATAGGAAGAAGAAGAAGAAGCCAACACAAGAGTCGACGTCGGCGAAAGAGCCTTCAACGAAGAAGCCAACACAAGCGTCGACGTTGGCAAAAGAGCCTTCAACGAAGAAGCCAACATAAGCATCGACGTCGGGAGTACAGACTTACATCGCCTCCGGCCTCACTGCACCAGAACGAGTTCTTGCACTTATGCCTACAGAACAAGTAGCGCAGGTCATTCTAATGCAAGAAGCAACAGGGCTCCCACTAGAAACTGTTCTCGGCTAGGAATCACCTCCTCGGGAAAAAAACTTCATACCTAGATGGCACTACAAGCATGGGAAATCTCTTGTCAGGCCAGAGTTGGTGAAGAAACTACCTACTCAGATGTGCAGATTTCATGAGTTTTACATGAAGACATCTAAAGAGGGCCTGGAGATGATTGGCATGCTTAATAGATCGGATGATTTTGCTGGTGAAGGCGAGAAGTTGGTCTGGCTGGAATTCAAGGATATTTATGAAATTTACCATCTTGACTCACGAATACCGATCTTATCATCGCACGGTGCTGTAAGTGACGGTGCAATTCATGTGCTAATTAATAAATTAATGCATCTGCTAATTAACTTTGTCTTTCATTTTCTGTAGTCTGGAACTTACTACAATGAGAAAGCAGGGTTATCACCGAATAGGTTTCGTGGACCCATCATTAGTTTGTCAAGACCAAGTAAGGTAATGCCCAAAAACAGCATTCACAACAATCCTTAGGACCTTGAATCGGCTGCATTTCAAGGATTTGATACTACTACCTTACAACTTCGAGTATGTGCGATTACCATCTTATTAAGGGTTTGCATTTCTAATTATCCTAGTTATTATTATTTAGTTCTCATCTTTTCATCATGCATGTATATACAGCTTCCACTGGATTCTTCTAATAATTCAAGTCGACAAGAGCAACGTCATGGTCTTTGATTCGTTGAAAAGAAAGCCTGACAAATACCAAGACCTTCAAGATATGTTTCAAGAGTAATAATTCTATCCAATACGTTTCCTTTTATGCAACAGTGTGCTTTTACTAACACTAGATCTAACTTTCATTATTGTCCGCCTGATCTTGGGAAAAATTCATTGCTATGAACCCTGGACAATGGAAACCTAAAATTAGATTCTATACTGATTTTCCGGTACGTAAACCAAAAAACAACTTCAGCTTGGGCAAATTATAAAAGGAATAACACTAATATTTCATAATTGTTTTCTCCAATTTAGTGTATGAGACAGGAACAAGACCAATTTATGTGCATACTATGTGTGTGAGTACATCCATAATTTCTACCTGGAGACCGAAATTATCTAAGTATTATTCTAAACCTATTAATAAGACATCATTTTCTAACTGCTTATATATTTAATTCTTGGGTGTTATATATTAACATATTTGCACATTACAAAACTGTATGATTAGGGACGCAATCATTGAGAAGGGTCGTCTCTTGCTGATTCAAGAAAGTCTCGTGGGATTCTTGATGGACGAGGTGATTAGCTCAAAGGGAAGACATTTTTATGATGGTCATCCAATTTAGAAATGTTAATTAGCACCTCCGGTGGAACTTGAGACTAGAATTAGAATGAAACAATATTTTGATGTATATATACTAGTTTCAGAAAATACAATCTCTGCTTTCGATGTAATACATATATAGTGTGTGTATATATTTATTTATAAGTTTATTCTCTTGATATAGTACGTACATATAGTAGACATGTATAATTACTAATTAGTGCAAACATTTATACATACACGTAAAATACACTCATATTCGTGAGAATATACGCGTATAACATTATTAAAACAACTGGAATTGAAAAATAAAAAAAATAACCACAAAGCCTTTTGTCCCGGGTGGTATTACCACCTGAGACTAAAGGGTGGCGCCGCGGCCGCCCCTTTTGTTCAGGCGGGGCTACCACCCAAGACTAAAGGGTGGGCGCACAGGTGGCCCCTCCCTTTGTCCGGGCTACCACCCAGGAATAAAGGCCCTTTATTCGGTTGCCCACCCGGTGACAAAGAAAACTTTGTCTCTCACCTTTCGTCCCAGTTGGGCCTTAGGGAGATTACGCCCTTCCCAACTGGGACGAAAGGCCACATCTCCACCAGTGAAGTACACCATAGTGCCTTATGAGAAACCAGAACAGTACTTAAAAACAAAACCCTATGGCACCAAAAATTGGCACAGAAATACGTATTCCTATCTCACATGGTAGAGTTCTAGACATTTCAACTACTAAGTTCTCCGCTGATAAAATGGAAGGTTATAGTGTTTCTTTTCTTGCAACTTGCAAGTAAATAAGAAATACACCATGTGTCAAGAACAAGCCATGCATTTTCTACAAAATTTGAACCACATTCTGCTGCTTATATTTCCTTTGCAATTGCACCCTCGTTGCAGCAGCAGCAAACCATGGTTGATGATCTTGTTGGATTCATAGAATCACAGATTCAGTGTAGTACCTTGTCATGACATGCATGATATCTGGCCTTGGGCCGAAAAGAGGCCTGCACGCCGATTTGGACCGGGCCCAAGTAGCGAAAAAGGAAAAGGAAAAAGTCCTTTCAACGTCCCTCATGTGTTAGTGTAGTCTGATTTTGGTCCCTCATGTTCAAAACCAGGTATCGAGCATCCCTCAACTTTGAAAATCATTTGTATTTGGACCCGAGGCAATTTTGAGAGTAGTTTTGCAGGACGTGGCGCTAGGCCCCACTTGTAAGTGTTTTCTCTCCTCCTTTCCCTCCCGCTACTCTGCTCCGCCGCCCACATACCACCGTTCTCCGTTGGTCGAGCCACGACTTCGGCCATGGAAGCGAAGAGCCCCAACACCTGGCATCTTTTGGCTCGGATTTGGCCACTGCTCGCCCATAATCTCTCAAACGTCGTCCGACCTTGCCTCCTCTTCCAGCTCTCACTCTACTCTATTGCACCAAACTTAATCTTGATGATCTGGTGCTCAGATTGAAACTCGCACGGATATTCCTGCTCAGATGTAGGGATGGGAATGGGTCGGGTCGACCCATTGGGTAGTTGGGCCGATCCAAAAGTCCAGGACCAATGAGTCATATGGGTCGGCCTCAAATAAAAAATGCGTAAGTAGAGCCAGAGTCTACGGACCCAATGCGTAAGATGGGTCTACCCAAATTCACACTTCATGTGATGAATATATGGCATCTAAGTGTTCAATTTTTGTACAGAACCATGTATAAGCTCATAATTTAACTTCATGTGAATAATGATTCAAGGCACTGGTGGAGTTACAACTAAGCCACGCTAACCTGGGCCAATTGAAAGGACCTTGATGTCGCCTAGAGGGGGGGGGTGAATAGGAGGACGACTGAATTAAACTTTTCTTTCCCGCAAACTTGAACTACCAGGCTTCACAGGTCAGACCGGTGCTGTCTTGGCTTCACAGGTGAGCACCGGTCAGACCAGTGCCCTACACCGGTCAGACCGGTGAACCACAGAACACCTGCAAAAATAGCTTCAAGCTCCTCTTGACTTCTAGCACGAACCAAACACCAGTGCCCTACACCAGTTAGACCGGTGAACCACAGAACACCTGCAAAAATAGCTTCAAGCTCCTCTTGACTTCTAGCATGAACCAAACTTGGTGAGTGGCCTTGCTAGATAATCTCAAGCAGGGTAATGATCCCTGCACACACAAATTGCACACCCTAGTAGATCGAAGCGGAAGCTAATCAAATATGCTAGAAAAACAACTTAAAGAGCCAAACCACAATGAGACGCAAGGATTTGTTTCCCGAAGTTCACTTCCACAAGGAAGCTACGTCTCCGTTGAGGAGCTTGTAAGGGATTCGAGTTCTCAACTAACTCTTTCCACAACAAGCTGGGTCTCTTTCAACCACTTTCCTTGATTCCACTAAGGCGATCTTTTCCACGAAGAGGCAAGATCACAACCCTCACAAACTTGCCGCTGCTCACCACAACTTGGGAGCTAGCCGGTGACGCCTAGCCGTCTAGGAGGCAAACCTCCAAGAGTAACAAATGCTTCAATGCTTGTAGACGCCAAACTTAAGTGCTTAAGCTATGGGAATGCTCTTGTTAGCTCACAAAGGCTCTCAAGATCTCACTAACTCAACCCAACACACGGATATGACTTGAATCCACAAATCTCACAAAGAGAGAGGTTGGGGAGAGCCACTAAGGCTTTAGGCTTGCTAGAAATGACCTGGAAGCTCAACAAGTTCACCAAGAACAACAACCCATCCAAGAGGAGGGCTTGGGGTACTTATACCCTCAACACGAAAACTAGCCATTAGGCAGTCGGCGACCAGGTCAAACCGGTGCTCCACCGCATTAGACGGTGTTTGAAAACTAGCCGTTGGGCCTAGTCGCACCGGTCGAGGTGCCCTTCACCAAACTCTTTCTATCATACTAACACTTCACCAAAGAGATGAAGTGGCTCATGTTAGGTTAGGAGGGGTTGTTAGCACACTCTTAGGCTGTTTCTCACATAGGTTTTCTAAGAGCACTTGACTTAGTCATAAAGCGAAAGTTGCATCCCTCTTGATAGTACGGCATACCTATACTCAAGATAAATAAAAAACACCTTGACAACCTCTTGAGCTTGAATGTCTTCAATCTTGCCATACTTGATCATTCTTCAACTTGAGGGCTTCCAACTTTGACCAATGTCTTGAGCATGTCCATACTTGAGCTAGTGGCTTAAGATCTTTCCATATAGCATAGAAATGCACACTTAGATCCTTAAGTCACTCCATATTGCCAATCATAACACTTCCAATGAGTTGCATAGCTTCCCTCGGTTAAGGCTTGGATATGATACTTGGAGACCCCACAGGTACTAGAACTTCACCTTAGCAAAACACGAAATGGCGGCCTAGCTAGGACCCCAAAGATTGCTTAGTCCCTCACCCTAGTCATCTCAGTTGATCTCTTCATCACTTATCCAATCCACGTTGAGTTAATCTTTGCTTCATCCATAATTAGTCTTCATTTGAAATCCTGCTTCAAATGCTTGTTCTTGATTGACAACGAATATGCAAGCTTCCAACTAAGGACCATTAAATTTACACTTATCCGTGTGTCCTTTATCATTTACCACATGAAGCCTTGCATTTAGCTTAGAGAGAATTACCATCTTCTCTTTCTATGATCCTTGTTGTTTAATCAAGCTACTATATGTATCGGAGACCATGAATTGACCTTCAAAATACTCCCGATATTTATCTTTCCTTGATGCTTGATATTTGCCACTATGCTTTAGAATCATACATATACTTGTCTTCTCCAATGTGAGCCATATAGTATTCATTCATCAACATATATCTCAACAGTAGCTCATGAATATACAAATAAAACCTGCTCATAATCTTAGACAAATATGTTAGACCTTTAATCGCTTTGTCATTCAATTCACCAAAATCCACTTAGGGGCCTAGATGCACTTTCAATCTCCCCCTTTTTGGTGATTGATGACAACTCGATTAAAGCTTACAAATATAACAAGTAAGCACAATTCGATCCTTAGATATATCTAGAGCTCCCCCTTAATTTGTGCTTTGAATGGAATTTTAAAGATTTGGCCTCAAATGCCAAAAGCACAAATTTGGGAGAAAAGTATGAGAGCTCCCCCTATATCTTAGAATTAGTGGAGTGCAACATGCGTGAGTGACAAAATAAAATGTGTGATGCATATGATAAGTTAAACACAAAGCAAAACAACAAGTGTTCTGGCTGGGCCCCATCGGTCAGACCGGTGCTCCTGACCGGTCAGACCGGTCAAGCTCAACCAGTACAAAGACCAGACGGTCATGGTAGCACGGCGACCCTGACCGCAGTCGGTCGATCGGCACAAAGCTCAAAAACGTGCGTGCTATCTGGGCTAAAGCAATCAAACCGGGGTTGCAAGCCGGTTTAGATTACCACACCCCATTTAGCCAACACAAATAATTCATCATACAAATCATGCATCACAATCTAGCATAAGGTCACTTAATTATTACATAAATAAGTTCAACACACATAAAGCACTCATGCAAAGTTCTCAAGTCCACAAAGAAACAGAATTTGAATTTTTTATTACACAGTTGCTCTCATCGGGGCCGGTCGGGTCGTAAGCCACCCGGCCGAGACCAGGTGACCAGCACTGAAATGTAAGCTTTCAATCCATCTTCTCCCCCTTTGTCATCAAGCATCCAAGAAGGGACTGGAGAAGGTGTAGCTGCAGCTGATCAACTCCAAGTCGACCATCCGAGTCCATCCCCTATTTTAGAGATAAGCGAGGCAACGCATAGGAGATGTAAGAAATAAATTTCTTGGGAAGGGTTTATTTGAGATTAAGATCTAGAGGAGAATCGATCATACCCTGTGGTGGTGGTGGAGGAGGCTGAGGATAGGTCCATCCAAATATGTCGGTAGATATGCGACTAGACCAGTCCTCAGGAGCCTCAGGGGCCTCTGGAGCCTCAACATGCTGAGAAGTCCCTGCTGAATCAAATGGAGGAGGTGGTGGTGGCGCCGAGGAACTCCCCCACCGGACTCAAATAAGAAGTTGCCATACTGATCCACCAATCCCGAATTTGCCATGCTTCTTATCCTTTCCTCAAATGTGGGTATAGGAACCTCAGGCAGAATAGGAGATATGGGTGAGCAAGGAGGCTGAAGTCCAAAGTGTGCATGCAACAACTTCATAGAATCCCTTTCCTTCTTCCTATCTCTTCTTTCTCTTTGTTGTGCCACTTCAATGTCATGCTGGCTCTTGCACATACCAAAAATAAAATTTATGAATTTGCGCATTAGAGAAGTGGCCTTTCTGGTTCTGCATTGCACTTCTGCTCGGTCCAGACCGGTGGGTGTCACCACGTCGTGGGAGCTCTTCTGATGTTGCTCCCACCCTTGTTCTTCTTTTTCTCTAATTTCTGGTTCATGCTCAGGAGATGGAACACTTGGAAACTTAGTGGGATTAGGCCTAAATGGTTTATGCCTGACATCCTTAGGAAACCCAATCTTAGGAACTTTCTCAACCATGTACATGATGTAGGGGCTATAGCTGCAAATCTTCTTTGGATCTTCCGATAAGAACTTGATTTCTTGCCAAATGAAATCCCCCACACTAAATGGAGGTGCCCGTGGTTGCAAAGCTATTATCAAATTCTTCATGTACTTGGACACATCGGAGGGGTTGTCATCCCTAGGAGTGAGTGTCACACGAAGGAGCCTATTCAAAACTGAATAGTAAGTGTATAGGTCCTTCACATCTCCCACACTAGCTCTCTTATCCCTAGGGTACATGAAACACATAGCCTCCGGCTCAAGCAAACCCTCATCATGTAGCTTAGGATAGTCCTTGTCTTGAGGGGAAATGTTGAAAAGAGCTAAGAATCTAGTGAAGCGAATTCCATACTTCACTCCATTTGACATCCAAAGCATAGCTCTTTCACCATCCTTATATCCAAAATGCACTGTGGCATAAAACTGAGTAATTATTTCCCTATTCCAATCATACCTAAACCCCATGAGATCTTTCACCCTTTGTTGCTCACAAACTCTAATGATCTCATTGAAGATAGGATCATTTTTCTGCTCCATAAAGTTCCAATCTACATATTGTGCCTGATGGGTGATTTTGGACTTCTTTATAATCACTGAAGTGTAATAGTCCTGCTGAAATTGAGCCCAAAACCTATTGTCTGAAGCTGTCATGTCACTAGCATAAGGATTTATGTCCCTCAGCTTCTTCAACTTCTTTGTTTTCCCTGAGCCATGAAAATTTTCTGCTTTGTTGGGAAACATGTATATGGGCTTTGTGATTCTAAGCCCACCATGACCACCGTCATCATCATCATCAGCCTCATCCTCATCCATAGGATCATCATCCTCATCTCGCTCTCGGCCCCCTGTGTCATCATCCTCACCCTCTCCAATATACTCATCTTCATCTATGTTGGCTGGCCCCTTGCCATGAGGGTGATCAAGAGCCTCAGTGTATGTCTCATCCTCAACATCATCATCACTGCTTGCCCCTTGGATATCATCAGCAACATTCTCAGCTCTCTCATGAGATGCACGCGGCCTCAAAGTTCTCCCACTGCCACTGCCTCCAGGAAAAGCACCTGGAGTGACCGCTCTCCGAGCCATGATCTCCTCTTTTCTCTTTTTAGCACCTTCCTTAACTCTTGGCATGGCTGCTGTTCTGGGTCACAAAAGAGATGACAGGAATGCATAAGACACCAGGATAGAGATTGAAGTTGATTTGGAATCGAAAAACTTAGTTTCGAGTAATTGGAGTGCTGCGGGCGCCACCGGTCGGGACGGTGCCCTCCAGAATAGAGCCAATGGCCCTAACTGTCAATCTAAGCAGCCTGAACAGATTTGATATGGATATTGATGAACGTAAGACATTTCTAGATAGATAAGGGTCGAATACATGAAGAAACAACATTTAGGGTTGGACGAGCCGCACCAGTCAGACCGGTGCGCTCACCGGTCAGACCGGTGAGAGCCGTCCGCCCCCAAATTTTGAATCCTCACAATGTACCCAACGAAACGTTATGGATCTACAGATATGTCTTCTATATGTTGCCAGGAGATGTTCTACCAAAGGAATCCTTAAACTTTCGAAAGAGTAGAGAGATCGGGCAAAAGAAAGTTGTAGATACCTTTGGAGAGAAGAATTTGATTTGAAGCCAAAGAGTCGCCTTAGATCCTTCCTCAACAGCTCTAGGGGGTTCTTTTCCACAGACGAGAAGTGGTTTTCCTTGGTTGAAACCCTAGGTCTCCATGGGAGGTGCTTGGAGGAGGAAGAGAGGTGGAGAGATGTGGAGAGAGGTAGCCACGGGGTGAATGAGGAAGAAGGCAGGTGAAATGATTGAAGAGAGAGAAGAGGAAGGGTAAAAGTAGATATTCTTTTCTTGCACTGCACTCATGGTGACTCCGGGCGCCACCGGTCAGACCGGTGACCCCCTTTGGTTCAACCAGCGGCCAGCTCGGTAGTTCCGATCCAGAGTCAGAAGTTCCGATGATTTTGATAAATCAAACATAAAGTCCTTATCAGAAGTTCCGCCCTAGGCTCGGAAGTTCTGTACCATTCTTCCAAATCTTGAGATTTTGCCTCTGAAAACTTCACCTGATACATGATTAACTCCTTTCTTTCCACTTAGGATTCAAATAGAGGGAAGATGTGGCTTTAGGGTTCCACCGGTCAGACCGGTGGCATGCACCGGTCAGACCGGTGCTCCCTTAAGACTCAACCTGATCTGACAAAGTAAGATTTTGATCCTTACTCCTTCACACAGGTTGGATAAAAGATATTGACAAGATTTTGATCCAACTTTTCACAGATCTTAGAAGAATATAGAACTATCCAATTTATTTGACAAACTTGATTCTTCCAAGTGAGAGAGATAGATCAAGAGATTATTATGGACTTGAGATAATCTTCTCATTTGTGACTAGTCATCAATCAAGCATTGGGAACAATAGTCACAAATAAGTTGATCGGGTCACAAAGACTAAGAACCAAACATTTTTCAAATTTCACATTTCCTACACATGCTAGTTGATTTTTTGAAAAACTATCCTATTACACAAAGTGCATGCATCCACTTCAAACAAATAGCCATTCTAGCATATTCAACTCATACCCTTGACCACAAGACACAAAGTCGAGTGAACGCAACGGTATCAACCAAATATCTAGAGAAGCACACAAAATTCACTTGAAGCAATTACATGCTAAAGAAGGCACACTAGCATGGTAATATGGCCTAGATGCATTTTCAATAAATAAGGAAGATTCGGAGGACATACCTTTGCCTTAGGCCATTTTATTCGTGCATATTTTCTATTTTAGTAGTTGCTAGCTCTTTACTTGAATTCTTTAGAAAAGTGATTACTAAGAGCTTGCTTAAAGTGCACGGATACATGAGACTACAAGATCACTAGAAGAAATTGTTAGTCCCACAAGTGACACAAGTAATGACGTGAGCTCCCCCTTAATTAGTGCATAGAGATGTCTTGAATTTCTCGATCATTGCACAACATTCAATTAAGAGTACGGAGTAGCTCATTCATATACTTGGTCATGACACATAAATGATAACACTATTGAAATGTGTCAAGATACTCATACCATTCACTCATGATCATCAAGAAGATGTCTCCTTAACAATCTTGAGGCATCTTCACGGCATCTTGGTGAGGACCACGTGGGACCGATGACACCGGGTCCAATCGGGTTGTGGTAGGGTCATCCGGTAGCACGCCGGATCACCCGCCTTAATCCGGGTGACTGCCAGTGAATTTTGGGTGATCCCACTGGTCATCCGACACCGGCAGCGACTCGGCCGTCGGACCGATGGGTGTCACCTAGGGTTTAGGGTTTAGGGTTTAGGGTTTAGGGTGTCACCGGTCAGACCGGTGACAGTCTGTCCCAGCTCTCTTGATGATCTTTGTTTGCACTGCTTTGTTATTTTGTGAACATATCACATTTTTGGTACCTGTATATAAAGCAAGACATATGCTCTACTAGAGAGCCATTAAAGCATCGAATGGAATGAGAGGGTAAATTTTATAGAAATTGTCAAAGTCACTCCCTCATGCTTCACTAGTCTAAGACTTGTGACACACGAGAGTTCACTAAGAACCAAGAGTGACTTAGACTCGCAATTAAGTACAATTTACTGAGATGTCATTGAATGTAAGATTTTGACTCTTAAGCTCTTCCCATGACCAATTTATCAAATTAAGATTTCCTTTTACTTAACCATGTCTTCAATGCATCTCTAAGTTCCTGCAAGCTCAAGAAGCATTTCTTGGTACCCAATGCTTGTTGGGTCCTATAGGGTTAGTCACTAGATGCTTAGGGACCCAAATGGCTCTTATGCTAGTTTGAGGTGAGTTAACCACTCTAGTAGCATAATTACTATTTTTGTCTTCCCTAAGCTTCTTGAAATCATAATGGACAAGATTTGATTTAGGAATGTTACCGTTCGGGCAATCTTTGCCCATGTGACCTTTTTGACGACATTCATAGCAAATGCGGCTTTTGTCCTTGTTGGTCACACCATTTCTTGTAATTTCTTGTCCGTGCTTGCTTCTGAGCCTTGTTCTTGGAGAAGGATTCTTTCTCGCCTTGTTGCCTTGGGAAGTGGCTGATCTGGTTGTCACCGGTCGGACCGAGGCTCACCGATCGGTCCGATCAGTCGATCTGCTTCTTCGCATCATTTGGGGAACTGTCGGCAAGATGTCCCTTCTCTCTGCACTTGTAGCACACTCTCCACTTGTTTGATCTTATTGCCTTCTTGGAGAGTGTTTCTTGTACCTTTTGCTTAGTTGGGCAATGGAGTGACTTGACATGCCCAACTTTGCTCTTTTCTTGAATCTTGTTCTTATGGGTCTTGGTATGTTGTTGAGGGGTTGAGCTAGTGACGGTTGATCACTTCTCAAGCTTCTTCACCATGTCATCACGGTTATCTTGAGAAGGTTGCACTTGACTCTTACGTTTCAACACATACAAGTTTCTTTTAAGCTTTTTGACCTCTTGCTTGAGTTCATCATTTTCTTTAGCGATGAGGTCATCACAAGATTCTACAAGTACATGCTCAATGCTAGATTGGCTTGCTTGAGAGAAACAATCATTAGTGCCAGACAAATCAATTTGAACTTGTGAGTATGTGCATGTGTGATATAGAGGTTGTATAAATTTTACGGATGAAAGAACAACCTCATGAGCTATCTCTAGTGATGCATAAGAATCTACAAGCCTCTCATGAGAACACTCAAGTTCCTTGTGCTTTGCTTGTAGAGCCATATGCTCACTAGTGAGCATCCCCAATTTTTCTTTAAGCATTTCATTATCTTGATCCACTCTCACATGAAGCAAAGGATTTGATAACTTTATCATATTGCCTAGCGAGCGAATCGTACTTACAAACCAAAGAGGCATTTTTGGATTTGAGAGCCTCAAGTTCCTTAGTCAAGGAGCTTGAAGCTTCATTTGTCTCAATCTTTCCTCCTTTGGTCTTCTTCTTCTTTTCCTTCTTGGTCATCAAGCATATGTTGGTGTATCGCAGGCCGTCTGCCGTGAGACACATCGGTCTGACCGGTCCCTGCAGAGGGATAGCGCCTTTGCTTCTTTGGCCTTCTCCTTGCTTGGGGAGTGACACTTGAGGCTCAATGTTGTTGACTGATGACTTTGAGTACTCCTCAAGTGCCTTCTCCATGGTTTGCCCTTGGTCAATCCATTTGGGTTTTTCATATTCTTCTCGAAGTATTTCCTAAATGGTGTGTGCATCAATCTCAATCTTTTCATAGAGAAATTCCTGAACATCATTACTCAACATACTACAAATGTAGTTAAATACTCGAGAGTTGCATTCCCAGCACTCTAAGTCCTTTAGGGATGATTTTGACAAGTCAACCTTGTTTTCCCTAAGGTGAGGAGGTAGAATGCTAGCAATAATAATCTTCTCGGCAAGTGGACCCATGGTCCTGATATGATTGAGTACATGAATTGACCAAGAAGCATAATTTGAGCCATCTAGAGCTAGAGGCTCAAAAGGTACCTCACGAGTTGTCGACATCGTCAAACTCCAAGCGGTTAGGCTCGAATCAGAGCACTCGGCTCTGATACCAATTGAAAGGACCTTGATGTCGCCTAGAGGGGGGTGAATAGGCGGACGACCGAATTAAACTTTTCTTCCCGCAAACTTGAACCGTCGGGCCACTCGGTCGGACCGGTGTACCTCACCGTCGGACCGATGCTATCTTGGCTTCACGGTGAGCACCGGTCGGGGCCGTGCCCTACACCTCAGGGCCGTGAACCCATGTAACACCGCAAAAAATAGCTTCAATCTCCTCTTGACTTCTAGCATGAACCAAACTTGGTGAGTGGCCTTGGTAGATAATCTCAAGCAGGGTAATGATCCTTGCACACACAAATTGCAGACCCAAGTAGATCGAAGCGGAAGTAAATCAAATATTCTAGAAAAACAACTTAAAGAGGCAAACCACAATGAGACGCAAGGATTTGTTTCCCGAAGTTCACTTCCACCAAGGAAGCTACGTCTCCGTTGAGGTGCTTGTAAGGGATTCGAGTTCTCAACTAACTCTTCCCACAACAAGCCGGGTCTCTTTCAACCACTTTCCTCGATTCCACTAAGGCGATATTTTCCACGAAGAGGCAAGATCATAGCCCTCACAAACTTGCCGCTGCTCACCACAACTTGGGAGTTAGCCGGCGACGCCTAGCCGTCTAGGAGGCAAACCTCCAAGAGTAACAAATGCTTCAATGCTTGTAGACGCGAAACTCAAGTGCTCAAACTATGAGAATGCTCTTGTTAGCTCACAAAGGCTCTCAAGATCTCACTAACTCAACCCAACACAAGAATATGGCTTGAATCCACAAATCTCACAAAGAGAGAGGTTGGGGAGAGCCACTAAGGCTTTAGGCTTGCTAGAAATGACCTAGAAGCTCAACAAGTTCACCAAGAACAGCAGCCCATCCAAGAGGAGGGCTTGGGGTACTTATACCCCTCAACACAAAAAATAGCCGTTAGCTGTCGTGCAGCACCGGTCAGACTGGTGCTCCACACCGGTTAGATCGGTGTTTGAAAAACTAGCCGTTGGGCCTAGTCGCAGTCGGCCGGTGCCTTCACTTCAGTCGACCGGTGAAGCCCGAGAAACCCCCAAAACTCTTTCTATCATACTAACACTTCACCAAAGAGATGAAGTGGCTCAGATTAGGTTAGGAGGGGTTGTTAGCACACTCTAAGGCTGTTTCTCACATAGGTTTTCTAAGAGCACTTGACTTAGTCATAAAGCGAAAGTTGCATCCCTCTTGATAGTCGGCATACCTATACTCAAGATAAAAAACACCTTGACAACCTCTTGAGCTTGAATGTCTTCAATCTTGCCATACTTGATCATTCTTCAACTTGAGGGCTTCTAACTTTGACCAATGTCTTGAGCATGTCCATACTTGAGCTAGTGGCTTAAGATCTTTCCATATAGCATAGAAATGCACACTTAGATCCTTAAGTCACTCCATATTGCCAATCATAACACTTCCAATGAGTTGCACAGCTTCCCTCGGTTAAGGCTTGGATATGATACTTGGAGACCCCATAGATACTAGAACTTCACCTTAGCAAAACACGAAATGGCGGCCTAGCTAGGACCCCAAAGATTGCTTAGTCCCTCACCCTAGTCATCTCGATTGATCTCTTCATCACTTATCCAATCCACGTTGAGTTAAGCTTTGCTTCATCCATAATTAGTCTTCATTTGAAATCCCGCTTCAAATGCTTGTTCTTGATTGACAACAAATATGCAAGCTTCCAACTAAGGACCATTAAATTTACACTTATCCGTGTGTCCTTTATCATTTACCACATGAAGCCTTGCATTTAGCTTAGAGAGAATTACCATCTTCTCTTTCTATGATCCTTGTTGTTTAGTCAAGCTACTATATGTATCGGAGACCATGAATTGACCTTCAAAATACTCTCGATATTTATCTTTCCTTGATGCTTGATATTTGCCACTATACTTTAGAATCATACATATACTTGTCTTCTCCAATGTGAGCCATATAGTATTCATTCATCAACATATATCTCAACAATAACTCATGAATATACAAATAAAACCTGCTCATAATCTTAGACAAATATGTTAGACCTTTAATCACTTTGTCATTCAATTCACCAAAATCCAGTTAGTTTGCCTAGATGCACTTTCACCAATTTTATACAGAGCTACATTTTTCTCTTCCACAACCTCCTAAATCCTTTCAAATCTCCATGTTTCTTTGATTGGCCACATCTATAGTTAAAATATCGATGCAAAATGAGACACTGCATTGTGGAATATAATTTTAGCACTATGCAATTTGGCCATTTACATGGTAGCTCATGCACAATATCAAATGAGCATTTATGCATCCACTCTCCTTTTGTCCCGTCTCAATTTTTAGTGCAATTTTTCACTTTGCTTCCTCACAGCTAGCTAACAATAGCAAGCTATTTCTAAGTATTTGATGTCGCGCCTAACACATAGATTGGTGTTTCTGCCTCAAACTCTTTATGTTATTTGTATGGTTGTAACAAACATAATTTTTTAAAATAATTTGTAACGACATTTGCTTTCATATATCACGTGTCTCGGACTAAAAATGCTTGCATTAACATATGGCAGGAAGCTGAGCTGAGCTGACCCATGCTACCCATTGGGCCAACGAGGCCACAAACAAAGCTTAAAATTGGGTCGACCTGTGACCCTTAAAATTGGCCATGAGGCCATGAGGACTAGGAGGAGTGGATGGCGGTCTTCCTCCGGTCTTCCTGCACTCAAACATAGCAAACTGGTGGGCTGTTCGCTATTCGGTAATCCAAGCGCCAAGCACTCCCCAACTCTACGCGTTGGCAGGTGTGGTCGTAAGAGCGCAACCTCGCTTGTGGCCATCATCCTGCTCGAAAATTGATGCGGCGCTTCGCACTAGTGTTGCAGGTGGCGACTTCGTCGCCGGTGATAACCACCGCGGCATGTGACGCCTGAAGTGGATCGCTCACCATCTCACTGATGGCCATGCCATGCCCTACAGGGAGGGCGAGGATCGAGTGATTTGGCATGTGCGGCCATGGCAGCAAGGCCACATTGTTGCCTAACATGTGGCCCCCATGCCACATCAGGCAAAACCACCCATAAAGGATGTGATTTGCGCACTATTGTAAAGTTCAGGGTATGGAATACCCGGTTTTACATATGAGGGATGAAACTCAGACGACGTTGATATGTGAAGGACCTTCAAAGGACTTCTTCCAAAGGAAAAACCTAAAACAACTCCCTATCTCCTCCTCCCTTCCATTTGCTCGGGCAGCACCACCGACCCCATCGCCGTATGTGTCGCCGGCAAACGCTCCACCCTACCGTGTCGGTCTTCCTGGATCATCACATACCTGCACTCGCACATTGGCACATGTTGGCTCATCAAAACAGTCGAACACCTGGTAGGCAGCATCGCGGCGAGGTGAACACCTTTTTTGTGAAAAGGCGAGGTGAAGACCTGGACATTGAAAACAGTCCAATGGATCGGCTTCCTTGGCATTGTACCGTGAGTCCGTGATTGAAGCCTCCCCGAGTCCGGCCACCTTCCACGTCCGCGAGAGCATGTTCCTGAAAGGATCTTGTGATGCCTAGAGGGGGGTGAATAGGATCACTTTAAAATTCTGCAAAATCGGCGTGGATCGAAATTTGGATGACCCGGCTCATCAGTAGGATGACCCGGAGGGGTCCGGGTCACCCTGTCACTTGGGCCGAATCAACCAACACGCAAAGATAGAGTACAATAAACTTAATAAAACTTGAATTTGTAGAAAGTATATGAATCAAAACTTGCATATATGAACTAGAAACCACCTGCAACAAAGTATTTCACAAGTAACAACACAAAAAGGTAGATCGATCCAAACCTAGCTTCTAGGGTTAGAGAAAAGGGGATGAACTCAAATAAAGGAAGAGACAAGAGATTTAATCCGAAGTTCACTCCCACAAAGGAAGCTACGTCTCCGTTGAGGATCCCACAAAGGGAGGGCTATCACCAAGAGCCTCTTGCCTCATCCAATCCCCACAAAGGAAGATTGGTGCTCACTAAGAGAAATCCACAAAGGATGGGTAATACAAACGTTCCCGGGTGCTCCACACGGAGAGGGCACTCAACGGGCGACGCCTAACAATCTAGAAGCAAGCTTCAAGAGTAACAAACGAGAATCAATCGATCTTGGCTGCCACAAGTGCTTCTTGAGATGAACAAGTGAAGAGCTAGCTCAAGGAGCACACACTAGCACCTCAAAACTCTCTCACACCCAAACCCTAGGAGGATCCTTGCTTGGAGTGGCTTGGAGAGGAGTGGAGAGAGGGGGAATGGAGCTTGAGGGAGTGTTCTTTTCGTTGGAGGCAGCAACCCTAGGAGGAAGAAGTGAAGGGGTATAAATACCCCCTCTTCAAAAAGAGCCGTTGGCTGGTTGGTTCGCTGAGGCCGCATCGAGAGGGTCACCCGCGGCCTCGAGCAGATGGGGTGATCCGGCCAGTTGGGCCGGTTGACTCGGCGGGGCACAGAAAGCTGGGTTAAGCTATTAAAGGTGTTTCAAGGGTTTTGGCTAGCAATATGTGGCTAGATTTCTCAAGATAAGCACTTGTAGCAAACTTTGATTGACCGATCTCGTCCCTCTTTATAGTACGGTGTTGCCTAAACTCAAATTCGAAATAGAAATTAAATTTAAATCACCATTTTGAGCTTCAACACAAATGTAAGAAATTGAGGTCCTTCCTTTCACATATCAACTTTTATCACTTTTATTCCTGCACACATCTTAGATAAACCATCAAATACTCAAATTATGCTTGTCATTATCACCAAAATAATTAGGGGCCTAGATGCACTTTCAATCTCCCCTTTTTTGGTGATTGATGACAACCATAATTTGAGCTCACAAGATAGGAATAAAATTCAAGAATTGTGTCCAATTATTTAGAAAAGAACTACCCCTAAATATGTGCTTCTTCAACTAGAATGGCCTCAAATGCCAATTGCACATATTTAGAGTAAGCTCCCCCTAAATCATTGCATACAACACATGGTGCATAAGTGTGATGAGCAATAAACCGTGATGCATATGACAAGATATATCACAACAATAAAGTGAGAAATAACATACCATCAACCAACACATGCATCAAACACGATAATTAAGATTCATTACATCACACTAGCATAATAGAGTACCACAAATAAGTCTTACATAAATAAAAGTTCTCACTTGGCACAACCATCCATCACACCATCACACAACTTAGTTCATTACATGTCCACTAGACTATTACATGAATACCATAAAAGATAGATAGATAGATAATTTTGTGAGGGATGTTGTGAGGGGCTTCCATCCTTCAAATTTCACTCCCCCTTTGGCAACAAGCACCAAAAAGGGAAGCTACTCCTCGTCGTCCTCTTTTTCCTCACCATCATAGTCCTCTTCTTCTTCTTCATAATCTGCCGGGACCTAAGAACTAAGGTCCTCCCAAGGGTTAGGAATGTGAGAGGGAGGATCAAACACCCTAGGTTCATGCACCGGAGAGTGTGGAAGATTGAGCCTAGCTGCCATGTCCTTTTGATTTTTCTCATGGCGATGGAGCTCTTGGGCCAACCATTGCCTATCCGCCTCACGCTCTCTAGCATTTTGGCGTTGCAAGTTGAAGCAAGCAAATATGTCTTTGGCAAAAAAATTGAGCTTTCCCTTCTTGTTCCTAGGGACCCCCTGAGAGTGAGAAGCACCTTCCATTGGAAGGGGATCAAATGAGCGCCTTGGAGGTTGAGCTTGAGAGGATGAGGCACCCGCATCACCGGGTCCATCAATAGGATATATGCCCGGATAATCTCCCTTAGGATTAATGCCAGTCTGATGCTTGCCAAGTTTGAAAGTTTGGATGAGCTTGCCCTTACTAGTTTGATACTTCTCATGATGGGTGTCAGTTTGAAGATCAAGTTTGGTGGCATGCTTGACAAGCATAAAGATATAAGGAGCATAATGGCAACCACTAGAAGCAGTGTAAGAGCATGTAATGATCTCACTCCAAAGATAATGACAAGCATTGAATTGAGGTAGACCAGGAGCCATTTGATAAAGCAAATTTCTAGCTCTATGTGAGATGTTATCGGAATCACCGGCTCTAGGAGTGAGAGTGTGCCTAAAGAGTAAGTTGAGCATCTTGTAGTAAGGGGTGAGACCACTAGTATGACCATACTTGATGTTTCCATATGCTCTGTCATACATGAATTTCATCTTTGTCACTTCTAGCTCATCACCACTATGAATGCGCATAAGATCACTAGAGAAGCAATTTGTGGATGTGGCACCTCTAAGCTTAAAGATATTGGCAAACTCCCAAACTGAGACAGAGAATCTCTTACCCCCAAGAGTGAAGTGCATGGTGTTGTTGTCATTGTCAACATAGAGGGTTGCATAGAACTGTGCCACCACTTCCTCTGACCAATCACATGATAAACCCATGAGGTAAGAAACTCCCATATGGCGGTAGTGATTATACATAGCTTGAGTGAGTTCTTGAAGAGGAGGAGGTAAATCAAGCAAGAACTGCCAATCAATCCACTTCATCTCCGTGGTGACACGCCCCTTGGGCAAGATAGTGGACTTGTACCAATCCGCTTGATGGGCGAGCCAAAAGCGATCATCACCAAAGAAAGACCTTTGAAGCCGTCTTGGGTCTTGGGCGATGGGGTCTCATGTCGGTTCCGCTTCTCATGTAATTCACCATAGGAGGATCACGCCTACGCTCGGGCGTGACGGGAACCACCATGTTCACATAGTCAGAGATGTCCATATCCGCATCATAGCGGTCCCCAACCTCACTTGAGCTTGCTCTCTTTGTCCTCACACCAATGGAGGTGGTCTTCTTCTTGAGGATGGGATTGCCTTCTTGTCCACGGCCACGTCCTTGTGCACGAGATGGAGGAGCTTGTGGCTTGGACCTCTTGGTATGAAAATGAATACCGTACTCCTCATCCGAAGCACGATATTCCTCTTCACCACTTGCACGAGTTTCTTCTTCTTCACTTTCCTCCGATTCAATTTCCTTGCCTCGAGCACTCCCTTTGTCTCTACCCATCTGTAGAAGTAACCGATATGAATTAAGATAGGTAAAGGATATGAAGATTGACAAAGGTTTTGCAAGAATCAAAGGTTAATGGGCCTCCCAGACCCTGACTGGGTCATCCGGCCAGATGGGCCGGGTGACCCGGCCGGTCGGGATGAACCCTAATCCGGGGTAGACATGGATTGAATGGATGAATTGAAACAAGATCATTGGGGTATGTTCTAGGGTCTATATAGAAGCTTTGACCGAAGGAAATCATCTAGAACGAACCACATTGAGAGATCGGAAATTCGGGGATTTGAATCGATTTTACCGTTAGATTCCCGCGAAGTTTCCGGATGATCCGGAGAGGAAGGAGCTCTTGCGGTTGAGCTCGAAAATCACCAAGATGTTGAAGGGGGCAGCGTCGGCAGCTTGGAGAAGAAAGAATGAGAAAATTAGGGTTTGAAGCCGCCAGCGCGGGGTTTTTATACCCCTTGCGACAGGTCCGGATGATCCGACTGGAGGTGGTCGGATGACCCGGCATCCTCCAGAGCCGCACCGGGTCATCCGGCTGGACAGGCCGGGTCACCCGGCGTGCTCAGAGAACGCCCAAGAAGGTTAGGGATGAAGGATATGGAGATTTTGATAGATTTTGAGATTAAGAAGTATAAGAATATAGCTAGTGGACATATAATAAACTTTTAGCCACAAGTGACTAGCCACAATCAACAATCCATAACAATAGTCACTTGGGCTAAAGATTGATCCAAGGATCTCAAAAATCAATTTTTTCGAAAAACTCACACAAAAGAAAGAAAATAAAACTTTTTCAACCTATCTAGGCAACAATCAAGTATGTGCAACATGTCAAGCCAAGTTACGAGAATCTAAGATATTTAGTTCACTCCTCAAAGCATAAAACCTTTGCTCATCTAGAGGCTTAGTGAAGATATCGGCAAGTTGCCTCTCTGTGCTTACATGACGTAGAGCAATATCTCCCTTAGCCTCATGATCCCTTAAGAAATGATGTCGAATGTCTATGTGCTTTGTTCTAGAGTGTTGCACCAGATTGTTTGCTAGCTTGATAGCACTCTCATTGTCACACAAGAGTGGAATCTTACTAAACATACAACCATAATCACTCAACGTTTGCTTCATCTACAAGAGTTGTGTACAACGCACCGGTAAGACATACTCCTCCGTGGACAAAGCAACCGAATTTTATTTCTTAGAACTCCATGACACCAAAGACCTACCAAGGAATTGGCAAGTCCCCGTTGTACTCTTTCGATCTACTTTGCAACCGGCATAGTCCGAATCGGAATAACCAAGTAAATCAAAAGTGGAGCCCTTGGGATACCATAAGCCAAGGTTAGGAGTGTGTACCAAATATCTAAAGATTCTCTTAACGGCCATTAGATGACACTCCTTAGGATTAGCTTGAAATCTTGCACACATGCACACACTAAGCATGACATCGGGCCTAGATGCACAAAGGTAAAGGAGGGAGCCAATCATGGAGCGATATACCTTTTGGTCGACCGACTTCCCTTCTTCATTAAGATCAAGATGTCCATTTAATGCCATAGGAGTCTTGATGGGCTTAGAATCAGCCATGTCAAACCTCTTGAGCATATCTTCACATACTTGGTTTGACATAAGAAAGTCCCTTCCTTCATTTGCTTGATTTGAAACCCAAGAAAGAACTTCAATTCACCCATCATAGACATCTCAAATCTCTTGGTCATGATCCTACTAAACTCTTCACAAAATTTATCATTAGTAGACCCAAAGATAATGTCATCAACATAAATTTGGCAAACAAAGATATCTTTTCCACTTCTTTGAATAAAGAGAGTAGAATCGGCTTTGCCTATCTCAAAACCGTTCTTGAGAAGAAAATCCTTAAGGCATTCATACCATGCTCTAGGAGCTTGCTTGAGCCATAGAGCTTATAGAGCTTGTACACATGGTTGGGGAAGTTTGGATCTTCAAAGCCCGGTGGTTGTTCAACATAAACTTCTTCTTGGAGAGGTCCATTCAAGAATGCGCTCTTCACATCCATTTGATGAAGCTTGAAGTCGTGATGAGTAGCATAGGCCAAGAGTATACGAATTGACTCAAGCCTAGCTACCGAAGCATAAGTCTCTCCAAAGTCTAAGCCTTCAACTTGAGTATAGCCTTTGCCCACGAGCCTTGCCTTGTTCTTTGTGACGACACCAAATTCATCTTGCTTGTTCCTAAAAACCCATTTGGTGCCGATCACATTTTGCTTGGGTCTTGGCACCAACTCCCAAACTTCATTCCTCTTGAAGTTGTTCAACTCTTCCTCCATAGCAATAATCCAATCCGGATCCTCAAGAGCTTGGTCCACACTAAGAGGTTCCAAAGAGGAAACAAACGAGTAAAACACACAAAAGTTTGACAATCTTGAGCGAGTTGTTACCCCTCTTTGGATGCTCCCAAGGATATTATCAACGGGGTGATCCCGTTGAACCATTAGATGAACTCTTGGATGTGGTGCTTGAGATTGACGTTGAATAGGCCCATCATCATCATCTTCAACTTGGGGTGCTTCATCTTGAGCTTCACCACCATGTTTTTCTCTTCGATCCAAGCCACTTTCATGATCGTCACCATGAACTTGACTTTCATCTTGACGAGCTTGAGAACTAGGTGGTTCAACTCTTGTCGATGATGGTGGATCTTGATTGCTTGTGTCAACCGAAGTTTGAACTTGAACTTCCCTTGGCTTCACTTCACCGGTACCCATTCTAAAGATGGATATACTTGGAGGTTCTTCATCATCTACAAGGTTTTCACTAACTTGCTCTCCTTGAGAGCCGTTTGATTCATCAAATTTCATGTCTACCATGGTCTCAACACAACCGGTGGTTTTGTTGAAAACACGATAAACATGTTCGTTAGTTTCATAACTAATGAGAAAACCTTCATCAACCTTAGATGAAAACTTTGAGGCTTTGGGTTTCTTGTTAAGTATGAAACACTTACACCCAAAGACCCTAAAGTAGTGCACACTAGGTTTCTTACCGGTGATGATCTCATAGGGAGTCTTGTTCAAGTACTTATGGAGGTAGAGGCGGTTGGCGGCATGGCACGCGGTGTTGATGGCATCCGCCCAAAATGAGTCCGGAGTCTTGTACTCATCAAGCATTGTTCTTGCCGCTTCAATCAACGTACGGTTCTTCCTCTCAACAACACCATTTTGTTGAGGAGTGTAGCGGAGTTCATGCTTGATGCCTTCTTCATCAAGGAATTCTTCAACTTGAGTGTTCCTAAACTCCAAGCCATTGTCACTTCTTATGTTCTTGACCTTTAGCTCGAACTCATTTTGAACTCTTCTTATGAACTTCTTGACCACTCCCTTTGCTTCACTTTTATCTTGCAAAAAGAATACCCAAGTGAAACGGGAAAAGTCATCAACAATTACTAAACCATATTTCTTACCACCGATGCTTTTGTAGGCAATTGGTCCAAACAAATCCATGTGTAGAAGCTTCAACGGTCTTGATGTTGAAAGGATGTTCTTGGCGGGATGATGCGCTTCAACTTGCTTTCCCGCTTGACAAGCACTACACAACCTATCCTTCTCAAAAACAACATTTGTTAGTCCTAGGATGTGCTCGTCCTTTTGAAGTTTGGCCAAGTTCCTCATACCAACATGGGCTAGTCGGTGATGCCATAGCCAACCCATGTCGGATTTTGCCACTAAGCAAGCCTTTGGGTCCGCCTTTACTTTTGTGAAATCCACGTAGTAAAGCTTTCCCCTTAGGTGACCCGCAAAGACAATAGAGGAATCCTCACTTCTAGAGACGGTCACACCCTCTTTGGTAAAGAGACAATTCTAGCCTTTCTCACAAAGTTGTGAAACCGACAACAAGTTGTACCCCAAACCTTGAACATGGAAAATATCTTCAATTGAATTTGTTGTTGAGATAGCGATTTTACCTAGACCAATCACATCTCCTTGACCATTATCTCCATATATGATAGTTTCCGTAGGGGTGTCATAATGCTCAAGGGATGCAAACAAGCCTTCATCTCTGGTCATATGATTAGTGGCACCACTATCAATTAACCATGCGGTTCCACTGGAGGAGTAGGCCTACAAAACAAGTTTAAGCTTTTGGTTTAGGTACCCAAAAAGATTTGGGTCCTTGGAGGTTACAAGCATAAACTTTTGGAACCCACACACTCTTCCTCATAGCCTTCTTGGCATAGGCTCCAACATACTTGACTGTCAGTGTTTTAGACACCGAGCCTACGACGGGGTACCCAAAGTAGTAGATTGTCTTGGTGGGGCTCACGAGATCGGGAACACAATGGTGAGACACGAGGCACACGATTAGACAGGTTCGGGCCGCAATGTGCGTAATACCCTACGTCATGTATGCTCCGTGGCTCTGTATTGATTGCGTATGTTTTGAGAGGGGTCCCTGCCTCGCCTTATATGCCACAGGAGGTAGGGTTACAAGTCGGATTGGTACAAGGGTACTATTCGAGTAGGACCCGGAGTAGCCTATACTAGGTATGGAAAGCTATCCTAGTCTTAGTACAAGTCCTTGTCCGCCTTGTCTTGCCTTGTGGTCCACAGTAGCAAGTGGCCACTAGTCGAGTAGTCGGTGTCTGGGAACTCATCTCCCGGGTATGGCCCACAATGTGTTGGTGGGCCGGGGATGCCCGATCGACAAGCCCCGAGTACTTTGTAGTCGTGTGCAATGCTCCTAAGTGGTCTTGAAGATCTCCACGAGTAGTTCCCAAGCGTCCCGAGTTCTACAAGCTTCAATCTTCAATAGTACTTGAATCATCACGGTGGAAGGTACTCACTAACTCCACGAGTAGTCTTGAAGTCTTCTCGAGTTGTTCCCAAGCGTCCCGAGTACTTCCCTTGAAGGTCTTCAATAATACCCAGCTTCATTCTTGAAATCTTTGCATCAAAGATCCATGTGGAAATCGATTACTAAAATCGCATTCCATATGGAATGTAACCCGAGCCTTAGGTCGAATCCGAGTTCAAGGGGTCAATCTTGAACTCTTTGATCTTGCTCAAAAATCAGACAATCCGAAGAAATAATATAGAATGCGATTTGTAAAAATCGCATCCTATATGGATGTAACCCGAGCCTTAGTTGAATTGACAATTCAAGCGAGGTCAATCGGTCTTGTCAAATAATCCCACAAAATCAAGAAAAGCTGAAGGACACATGGCACGGAGCCTCGAGCCTTGAGTCGAGTACTTTCTCGAATTGAAGGATCAATCATGTAGAATAGTGGCACGAATTGTAGCTGGTAGTGAAATCCAATTCCATCAACTAGTCGAGCCCCGAGATAGCCGAGCGGTCTTGGATTTTAGTCCTCTCGACTTAGCCAAAAATTTGCACATGTGAAACCAATCTGAATTGAAGGGTCACGGGCCTAACCGTTTTAGGGTTTTGGTTTATAAATACGAAGAGGTCTCCCTTAGGGTTTCACTACTTCCATTCGCCTTAGATCCGAGCCTTAGCATCCATAGCCGCCGTAGAGTTCGGCGCCCATAGTGCCAAGAGTGCACACCTCCATCTCTTTGCCGCCTCAGGTCAATGCGAAGAAGACCCTCGTGACAGAAGGATGAAACTGCAGTCAAGGGACAAGAAGAAATCCGGAGAGGCAAAGAGTTGCGAGCCAAGTACAAGGCGGGTCATCACCAAGCCCAGGCATTTCTTGGAAGAAATCCAAGATGAGGGAGGAAGATATCCAAGCCCTTAGCCGGGGGTTGCTACGTGAAAGCGATTGCGGTTGGAGCTTACGCCAGGTGATGCGTGGCGATGGAGAAGAGCTGGATGAAATCCCAATGTTCGGGCACTTAAGTCGCGTGGGTTGACCTGCCGTCGTTGATTTCTTCCGCGGCTTCCTCGACTTCTTCAAGTTGGAGCACGTACACCTCAACCCCAACGGCATCTTCCGGATTGCGATTGTCGTGCATACTGCGAAGCCTTCCTCATCCGCCCTCACCGGGCCTTGTTGGAAGATCTTCCGTTTGAAGAGCAGCCCAACGCCAACTTCCCGGTTGTAGTTGGTGGAGCCGGTAGGTGCGAATCGCGGAAGGCATGAGTTGTACTTCAAATGCGACTTGATTGACTCAAATCAGATTGGAAGAACAAGTGGTTCTACATAGAGACGCCCTACCTCAAGAAAGCATGTTCGCACGATTATGCGATAGGCTCTGGAAGGATGAACCTACGATGCGAGTGCATCCGGATCCCGAGTTCTTTGGCGAAGATTGCGAAGAAGGTGCAAGGCTTGACAGCGAGAGTAGCCTTGACTTCATGAAGCGAAGGGTACAACCCTTGATGCAGACATCTTGGGTTTGAGTACCTTTGGGCGGATGCGGCTCCGGTTATCTGCTGAGAGATCGTGATGATCTTGTGATGGAAAGGCTGCGAAGATCTTCAAGAATCTTCACGAATTCCTGCAGCGATGCAGTCTGACAATCCTCGCGCATGGTAAGTCTTCAGAAGTAGCCTCCGACTTTATTGTAGTCGTGAAGCTAACAATTGCCTTGTCGTAGGAGGATGTCTTGAAATTTGTGTTGAATCCTCCTCCTCGTCCTCAAGACCCACTACAAGCGCCAGGAGAGCCAACAGGAGTGGAGGCTCAAGCCCCAGGAGTAGTCAATCTGCTCATGGGGAAGAAGAAGTCTTGGTGGAGGACGCCTCCTCAAGTGATGAAGGCGGCCAAACACTTCAACAGTGTTTTTAGTGAAGAGCTCTATGGGTACTCTGGGCGTCCATCTAGTGGCCTTGCCACGATCATCAAAGAGGCGGTATCATCTCTTGCGGATGATGTGATCACACCATGAGAAGAAAAGGACCACGGTGGGGAAGCGGGCCGTAAGAAGATCTCAGCCTCCCCGTCATTACGATAAGTGTTGGAGAACTCTTAAGTAGTCATTTGCATTGAGTACTTGTTCTCTTGTAATGCCTTGATTTTGACTTGTGCAGTTATCGAGTGCATCGCAATGTACCCTCGAGTAGCCCCCAAGAATAATAGAACCCGAGGTGGTTCCAATCAACCGTGGAGATGGTGGCGCATGAGCAACAAGAAGTCGGTACCAGAAGTGTGCCACGGTGGAAAGTGTGCGGAAGTGCGGCGGTGCCTTCTTTCTTCGACATCTTGGGGGCCGAAAGTATCGGTACCTTGTCTTTGCCTGTAAGTACCCAAGTACTTGAGTACATATTATGATTATGTACTCTACTTTTCGACCAACTTGTTGATGCAGAAAATCGCGATGTCAAGTGGGCGCCTCGGAAGTGGTCTTCTTGAAGAAACCAGACTCCTCAAGAGCAACCAGAAGATGTACTTCGGGCACCAAGAAGTACCCGAGGCCGATGCGGTGACAAGCGCTTCCTTTGGAGTGGCGTGGTTAAGGCAGCGGTGAGGAAGCTTCAAGCCAGGGCTCGAAAATCCGAAGATATCGGCCATGGTGAATGAAGGCTTGGAGGGATCAGAACCATGCTTGCACCACATGAAGAAACCTCGGTGAAGCCCCCGTGCATCATGTTGATGCACATCTGGTGCTAGAAGAGAGCCCAGAGAATCGCATGGTGCCACACGAGCCACAAATCAAAGACCCGGCTCCTCTCGTGGTGCAAGGTACTCTGCAGCTAGCACAAATACCCAGTCCATGGCGAGAGAACTTGATGCCATATGATGACTCTGCACGGATGAGGACAACTTTCATGCTCATGAGATGTTCCGTGGTGTAGAAAAGCTCCTTGCGGTGAGTTGTGTAGTCTCTTGTAGAGTACTTTTTTAGTCACAGATATCTTGTCTCGACTCATGGGTTGTTTGCCCTTGCGGAGGTAGTCAAGCGATCAAATGCAAGACTACTTTGTGAGCAACACGGTGACATTGAGGAAGTCTCGCGGCTCGGAGAAGAATTGAGCGACAAAAAGCCTTGTCTGCGAGCTCTGGGAGAAACTTGATGTCAGCAGCCGAGTACCCTAGCGAGATCCAGTGTGGCGAAGAAGGATGAGGTTGTTGGTAAGAACAAATCTACACACGAATAAAGGTAATCTCCTTGAAATCATCATTGGGTACTTTTGCTCTTACGCACCAAATCGATAAGTAGCCTTAATCCTTTGCGGGCAGGAAGAAGTTGACAAGTTCGGGAACAAAGTACTGGTGGCTAGCCTTCAACCATGAAGAAAGCAGCTCATATGGATGCGAAGGAAGACTATAAGGTGCGGTGCTTGAACTTGGTGAAATGGACATCCGCGTTGCCGGTGGTGATTTGCTCCGTTGCATGCATCACTCAAGGAAAAGATTGAAGAAGGCGAGGCCTACGCTCAGTGAAGGCCTTTGGTAGGCCCGATGCCAAATCTGTTCGAGCCCAGTCGGAATTCAGCCCGTCCACTTGTGGAGAGGTGAAAGACACAGAAGAAGATTGAGTACGCTCAAAGGCTGGCACGATCCCAAATCAAGTCTTGAGCTTCATCAAGTCTTTCTATGCGGACCTCACGGTCATCATGAGCAGCAGATCTAGAGATTGCACGATCATCTCAGCGGTGACAGCAGACTTCTCCAATCGCAGGCGATCTCCAAGTTCATTGATCTCGCTAGATGTACTGTAGGTAGAAACACTAGGGAAAAAACAAGTGTAATCCGAACAAGTGTTTATGTAATATAATTGAAAACTTTGAAGAAATCAATTATCTAGATCCCTTTGTATGTGTTATGGCCAAGTACTCGGTATTGAGTGTGTGGCTGCAAAAGAGATACGATACACGGTAGAAATACTCAAGTGTAAACATGTTAGAAACGTTAGCTAATTCATGACGAGTTGAACACCTTAGGCATAGCAGTAAAAAGCTTTGTCATGAATTAAGCTAAGAGTAGTAACAAGTCGATGTAGAGTAGCGGCTTGTACTAAACACATTGTCTGAGTTTACAATGTCTTGAGTACCTCGAGGCTAACTAGCCTAGTGAGAGAGTACTCGAAAGAACTTATTCATGAGTTGAACACCTTAGCTGGCAGTAAAGAAGGCTTTGTTATGAACAAGTAGAGGCGATAATAAGTCGGTATAGAGTAGCAACTTTATTGAATACATTGTACGGTGTTTACAATGTCTTAAGTACCTCGAGGCTATGAGCCTAGTGAGAGTACTATGAGGATGTTCAGAAGAGCGAGTAAGAGAGGCAGTGTGATGAACTCATCCTTCTGTAACAACTTGTATGAGAGTTCCGAGACCCTACGGAAGGTGTTACTCTAGGTGACCTCTTATTGAAGAACATGGGACATGTGCCACTTATTGCCCTACACGATACAGGATCGTGCGGAGAGAGTTATCATGACTCCTAGGTCGAGAATGAGGGCTGGAGGGTTGATGAAGCCCCTAGTGCTCGTGACTGAAATCTCACGAGATACGCTATGCGGAGAGGATTATCTTGATCAGTGGTGACAACCGTGGGCATCATTGAGTGGTTGCAACACTGGAAAGGGTTGATGAAACCCAATACGAGTTGTTTTGTATGGCGTGCGGAGAGGGTTGTTGAGACCCCCTACGGGTGAAGCGACAAAGGCGGTCGATGTTCCAAGAGTTGTCGACTTCCTCGCCTTCTAGAGTTTGAAGGCGATATGAGCTGGGCGGTAACCTTTGTAATAGAAAGGACCTTCCCATGGCGAGTTGAGTTTGTGTAGTCCGATGGATGCGATGAAGGACTAAATCACCAACGTTGAAGGGCGTTCCTTAATGTTGCGGTCATGATAGCGAATCTTCTCAAGGTATCGGATTGAACAAGTGCGTTGCGGAGCTTCCTCGAGACTATCGACATCTGTTGTCTTGTTTCTTGACTCGCCTTCTTCGTCTTGATCAGCGGAGAACATACATGACATCGGCGGGCGGCAGTAGACCGAGAAGTAAGGTGGACGCCTGGGAGTAGTAGGGGAGTCGTAGCCCCCAGTGCATTGGGTAGTTCCTTGATCCACTTGCGCCCTTGGTATTTGCATCATCATGGTCACTTCTTGAGAGCATCGAGTATCATCCCATTGGCGTTCCACTTGGCCATTGGCGTGGATGCAGCGGACGTCTGGACGTCGATTCCACTATTCTCGCTACTCCCGGGCGGTGATTGTTGAACCCAGTGCGTGATGATGCGATTAGGAAACCATAGCGATGTTACGATTTCATCCGAAGTCGAGGACTCTATCACCTTGGGGCGGTGAGCTTGACCTCAATCCACTTGGTAAACTTGTCGATAGCCACCGAACTCTTGAATCCTCCACGCATTTGGAGAGGACCAATCATATCCAGCCCCACAAGCGAAGGCCAAGTTGGTGGTATCGTGATGAGCTTGTAGGCGGGCGTGTTGTTGCTTGGCGAAGAATTGGCATCCACGTTTCTTGACTAGTTCCTCTGCATCGGCAAGGCGGCCAATGAAAGCACGTCGAACACTTTTCCCACCAAGGTGCGGAAGAAGCGTGATTGCCACAGATTCCTTTGTGTGTCTCCTCCAAGATTTCCTTGCCTTCTTCGTGAAACACTTCATGAGTACATCGAACTTGCGCCTCGCTTGAGTTGATCTCGACTAGAGCATAAGCCTTGGCGTGAGATGCGCTCGGCCCGACTTGTCGGAATCAGCGTGTTTAATGTAGTCGATGAAGGAGTTCTCATCCACATCAATCATAAGCACTTCTCGATCGGGTTGAGCTGAAGTAGTTGGGTGCGATGATTGCTCTGTGATGGTTTGTGGAGTTCATGGACGAAGATTCCAGGTGGCACTTGAGCTCGTGTAGATCCCAACTTCGACAAGACATCCGCGCAACATTGTTGTCGCGGACCACATGATGGAACTCGAGACCATGGAATTTGTTCTCAAGTTTGCGTACCTCGATGCGCATCCATATTCTCGACATTACGATCCCAAGAATCGTTGACTTGATTGATGACCACCAAAGAATCACCATAAACAAGTAGTCGTGTAATGCCAAGAGAGGCGCGAAGACCATGCGATGAGCTTCATATTCAGCTTCATTGTTTGAGACCTTCCAAAGATCGCAAAACATATTTGAGTTGCTCGCCCTTGGGGAAATCAAGTACCACACGCCTTCCAACTTGAGGGAACCATCAAAGTACATGACCCAATGTTTTGGGCTCAATTGGAGTTGGGACTTGATTTTCACTCGACCATGAAATCAACAAGGCTTGAGACTTTAGTAGTCACGAGACTTGAACTCGATCGATAGAGCACCAAGCTCTGACCCATTTAGAAATCCTTCTGTGGAATCCGGTTGTGCAATATCTCAAGCGGGTAGCTAGTGACCATAGAAATCTTGTACTCGTCAGTAGTGAGCTTCAGAAATGTCCGCATAGAGTAGCTTCTTCAGGAGGATAATGAGCCTTGGATTACGAGTACTTCAGCACGAAATAGGCAGCCTCTGCCGGTAGCCATGGCCTTCCTCCTGCTCAACGACAATAGCATCTTGACAACATTAGTAGTCGCAGCAATGTAGAGCAAGAGCTCTTCATTAGGCGGAGGAGGCTGTGAGGGCGGAGGCTTGGATAAGAACTCCTTGAGCTGAGAAAGAGCTTGATCGACTTGGTTGTCCATGTAAACTTCTCTTGCTTGAGTAGCTTGAAGAAAGGAAGACCCGTTCTCCAAGTCGTGAGATGAAGCGATTGAGTGATGCCATGCAACGATAGCTTACGGACATCTTTGATAGTAGTCGAGCTTGCATGTTGGAGATGGCGTAATCTTCTCGGGGTTTGCTTGATGCCACGATGGTGATGATGAACCCAGTAGTTTTCGATCGCCAAAGGCATTTGTTGGGGTTGAGCTTCCATTGGTACTCGCATGAGCGAAAGTTTCCTCAAGATCCGTGATAAGCATGTCGATCCTAGTCTTGACAATGGCGTCATCACGTATGCTTCCACGTTCTTGTGGCTTCTTGAAGCACGCTTGGATAGCTCTTTGATATGTAGCAGCATTTTTCAAAAGGACATTGTTGTGTAACAATAAGCACCAAAGGGGTGATGAATGAGGTCTTCTTGATCATTCCTTGATTGCAATTTGATGATAGCGGAGTAGCAATCCGAGCAGTAAACACCCGTAGTAGAGTCAATGACTTGATCAATCGCGGCAACCCAAAAGGATCCTTGGGGCAATGCTTGTTGAGATCGTGTAGTCGACACACATCCTCCAATCATTAGAGTTCTTCTTTCGATGAGCACGGGGTTAGCAAGCCATTGCGGTGAAAAACTTCCGATGAAGCCGGTAGCGAGTAGTTTAGCGAGCTCTTTCTTGATAGCACCTGCGGTCATCGCAAAGCGACAAAGGTGTTGTCTCTTGGGGGTAGCGTTAGGATCGTTGAGTGAGTGCTCGATCAACCTCCACAGGCACACACGGCATGTCGAGATGGTTTCCATGCAAAGATATCATGGTTAGCCCAGGAAGTTGTGGGCGTCTTCCTATTTAGGATCAAGCGTACGATCATGGTTGTCTTGCTTTCGTCACTAAGGTCAATGGCTTTGAGTAGGACATCACCAGATGGTGCGAGCTTGTTGTCGATCTTCTCGGGAACCTCCGCTCGGAGCAAGCTTTTTGGCGAAGACTTCCATCATTGCATTGGGTACTTGAGTTAGTCGAGGCAAGTTCTGACACGTATCGTGAAGAACGCTTCAAATCCTTGCAATGAGAACTCCTTTGGGGCTCGGCATCTTGAGAACCAAGTACACATAATGTGGGATAGCCATGAACTTAGAGAGGCCGGCCTGCTAGATGATGGCATGGTAAGAAGTCTCGAAGTTAGCGACCTCAAACTTGATGTACTCGGTGCGATAGTGATCCTTGGTCCCAAAGGTAATGGGTAGTACAACTGAACCCAAAGGAACAAGTGCGTTGCGATGATACCATAGAGTGAGTTGGTCTTGGTAAGCATATTGGTGATATCTGGCCCATCTTCTTCAAAGTTTTGGCCAACAGGACGTTGAGACCACTGCCACCATCAATGAGATCCTTGGTAAGCCTGGAGCCTGCCACCACTGCGGATCCGAGCGAGAGGATATCGTCTGGCTCGAGAAAAACTAGTCCATTGATCTGCCCTTGAAAAGGTAATGGGGGTTTCGACCACTTGAGATAAGTGGGGCTGCTGGTTGGATGGACATAATCTCCCAGAGCTAGCTTTTGCATGCGCTTGGTTGGAATACCACCAAATATGACATTGACCGTATTGGAGGGGTTCTGAAACCCAATGTCTTTGTCTGTGTTAGCCTTCTTCCCCTTGTGTTTGCGATATCACGGGTTTGGGTGCGTTGGTTCGGGTGTGTTCTTCAGCGCATACGTCGAGTTGGTAACACTTTGCTACGTAGTATGATCACCTCTCGGTGCCATGGGCATTTACGCTTGGTCAAAGTTGCCCAGTGAGGATCATCTTCAGGCTTGGCGGTGGTTTCCATGGCAGCAACAGTGTTGTCGGGCTTGCGCTTGCGATTGGGATTACTCGAGTAGTTATTCCCTTGGCGGTTGCCCTGCTGTTGCTTGCCACTATTGTTTCCTCCAGCATTGTTGTTGTTGTTGTTGTTGTTCTGATTGTTGCGAAGATGCTTGAACCGATTCCGAGCTTTGTCTTCTTCATCCGCCCAGTGAGTGATCATCTCCTTGAGTTTGGTGATGTTGGTGAGCGACCAAAGTCTTGGAAAGCCTATCATCATAGAAACCATCTTGAAAGGTGTTTGTGACTTCTTTTCAATGACATCAACAACGAGCCCTTTTCTCAAAAAGCGGGCGCATGTACTCATGAAGAGTCTCGCCTTGCTTTTGTTTGATCAGGGCAAGGTCCATCCTGGTGCCATGACAGCCCAAAGAACCCGCGAAGCTGCTGGTGAAGCGATGTTTGAGTTGTTCCCAGTTGTCGATGGAGCCACGTTTGAGGAGTCAAACCATGTGAGGGGCTCTTGCTCGAGAACAAAGGGAAATAGATACATTTAGTATCATCATTGCCTCCGGCATTGGAGATGGACAGAGCATAACAGCGCAACCACTGCCTTGGATCTTGCTTGCCATCATACTTGGAGATGCCGTAAGGCTTGAATTTCTCTGGAAGGAATAGATCTTGAAGTCGAGGCGGAAAGCGAGGAAAAATCGAGTCATTATCCTTTTCCTTCTCACGCTCGGTAGCGTCGGCGTTGATTGTTATCTGAGCATCGTGGCGAGAGTCTCCCGACTTCTTTGTTGACACGCCATCATCGCCCTTGCCCTTGTTGCTAGCTTCCGGACGTGTGCGATTAGGAGTGGAGTGTGCGATGAGCACCCCACGCTGCCATGGTGACTAGGTGCACCGGTATTCGTCAGAGCATAGTGTAGGCTAGTTCACCAGCTGCTCGACTTCAAAGCGCCGCCGCCACGAGGCATAGAGCGAATCGAGCAGATTGATTGCATTGATAGCTTCCTCCTCGAGCGATACTCATGAGTAGCCACCGCATCCAAAGCCTCTTGAAGATTACGGTAGGTAGAGCTCATGAAGTTCCCGACGAAGAGTTGCACGATCAGCATTGCGCTGGCGACGTGCAGCCTTGACCTCCGTGGTTTCATGCCAGGAGCATTAGCGAGAGTTCATCATCGATACATCATCCGGATAACGATAATTGAATGATGCCCTTTGCGAGTAGATGCGCCGACGACAAACACTTCGATGCGATTTAATAGGTACCCGTTCTCGAATGAGTTCAAGATCGTTGTCATAATCAATAAGCTTGACGCCTTCGAAGGGCAAGTTGTCGAGATAGGCGATAAGGCGCCCGATCATCCAAAGGTAAGATCAGCGGTACATGCTCGTGCCGAGACGAATCTACCCTCAAGTGTCGATGTGATCACCACCATGAGCGTGGCGGACAATTGTTGTACTTCAGTAATCCAACCATAGTCGAACTCAAACTCGAGGAATCAAGAGTAGTCGGGTTGTCGTCCGAATCTAAAAGTACTCGAGCATGATCTTCGGCCAGGCACATGAGGCGCCCGCTTGGTAAGCGGCATTGACATGGCAATGACCGAATAAATGTGGTGCTGGAATGTCATCCAGGCTGAGCGCAAGCTGTGAAGCTGAAGAGGGCAACCCAGGCTGGATAAGAGGCGTAGTCGAGTTGTACTCGAGATTCGACTTGAGTTCTCCGAGCTGGTCGAGATCAAAATTTCGCCAAAATTTTGGATTTAAATTTTCCATCGAAGCTTGTGAAGCGCCGAGGACTTGAGCTTTGACCGAGTTGGCGCTTAAGAAACGCAGGAACGATCCTGCCGCCATTAGCAACGCAAACCCGTGGAGTCGAAAATGAAGGTGTCGCCTTGCTGGAAAGCGACGATCGGCTTGATGGTGATGAGAGCCATCGAGTTCGCCAGGATCAACGACGAGATCCCCACCGGCGCGCTTAGCCGCCGTTGTTTTAGACACCGAGCCCACGACGGGCACCAAGTAGTAGATTGTGCTGGGGCTCGCCGAGATCGTGAACACGATGGTGAGACACAGGGCACAATTAGATAGGTTCGGCCGAATGTGCGTAATACCCTACGCCCCGTATGCTGCGTGGCTCGTATTGATTATGCGTATGTTTTGAGAGGGGTCCCTCGCCTTATATGCCACGGGAGGCAGGGTTACAAGTCGGATTGGTACAAGGGTACTATTCGAGTAGGACCCGGA
The DNA here is from genome assembly GCA_022644695.1 of Cenchrus purpureus. Classification (NCBI taxonomy): domain Eukaryota; kingdom Viridiplantae; phylum Streptophyta; class Magnoliopsida; order Poales; family Poaceae; genus Cenchrus; species Cenchrus purpureus. Next base: position 16,662,031 of record CP053462.1, read on the forward strand.
GTAGCCTATACTAGGTATGGAAAGCTATCCTAGTCTTAGTACAAGTCCTTGTCCGCCTTGCCTTGCCTTGTGGCCCACTAGTCGAGTAATCCAGGTGTACAGGAACCCAACTCTCGGGTATGGCCCACAGTGTGTTGGTGGGCCCAGGGATGCCCGGTCGACATTGACCACCATTTTACCATTGTGGTCCAAGGTCACAACATAGTCACACGTGTAGTTGGGAGAAGGCTTGTGTTCCACCACATTCTTCGGTGCCTTTGATGAAGAATTAACCCCACCATTTCCTTTTGTGATGTTCACAACCTTTGGCTTCTGTTTTGTTGTGGTAGAGGTGGTTACTTCATGGGCAATATCCATTGTCACACCTGATTTTCCGAAGCAAACCAAATGCATCTCATATGTGCGCCAGGATCAAGTTTACACACATATGATAGACGTCATGAGTGAAATATCATTAAACAGCAATAAAAGCGTATAAGAGTTAAACCATTACATTATCTCTTTATTACACTCAGACGTTAGACTCGAAGGTCTTTAAAATGAACAAACGATAACTAGACGAAGCAACTCCGTCTTCAGCTTCCACAGACACATGACTGGGGGCACGCAAGCCTCAGAACTCATCGTAGTCGCTGAAGTACTCTTCTCTAGTGTTCTCCTCTCGAATGGTAAGCAAGGGTGAGCACACTTATGGTTGGAGCTCAGCAAGTGGGGGAAGATGCAAGGCTATCAAGGATAGGTTAAGGTTTTGCAGCGGTTAGCATTTTAATGTTGGTCAAATTTTATTAGCAAGCACCTATTTACTAGATGTAAGTTTATACCAACCCACTTAAGCATTTAGGAAAGCATCTCATCTCAAAAACCCACAAGAAACCATGATTTGATTCCATCTTTAAGTTTGATTATCATGTGAGGGTCCAGCCGCTCTTGACCGTGAGCACGGTGATCGATCGCTTTAACTCTACAGAGGTTGTACACTTTCACCACAGCGTAAAAGTTCAAGAACTTTGAACCCAACCATGTGATGCTGCCAAGCATCATACCACACTTCCGAGGTGTGATTGCATAGGACGCCACGAAGCCTTTACAAAGACATGCAAAGCACCAACAACCCACGATTCTGTTCGGGCGGACCATAACCCTCCCTAGTGGTCACACCTTAGCAAAGGCTGCTATCCCAAAAGAACGGGCTATACCCTGCAACCCCGAGCCCCCTGTGTTCCTTTCGGATAAGGTCACCAGTACAATCACACACCTAATTAATTGGCTAAGCCGAGCCATATGGATGTGGTTGCCTTTCGCTTTTCCTAGGTGGTTCTCCATGTTCCAATTAAATCATATTATCTTGTAATTAAGCACACACATATATATATCACCAAAGTTATCATGATCAACATTCATCATATTGCAAAAGATTCATTTGAACCAACCCAAGGTATAGCAACTAAGCATTTCTACCCAAAACATTTATTTAAAAGGGTTGTCCAAGGTAAAAGGGATAAAATCTAGTCATGTCCTTAAAAAGGTAATTTCCCATCAAATTTATGCAATACAACAATTAAATGTAAACTTAGTTATCATGCAAGTTGTGTGGGACAAAAATAGAATATGCAGGGGAAGAAGTCCACTTGCCTTCCTTGCTTAAACACTGGGGTTCTTCTTCTTCAAACACTTGCTCTTCAACTGGCTGCTCACTTGAAATCGCACGATGTCTACGAGCACACAAGAATACATTCAATAAACAAAATAATACACCAAGCATGAAAAGCTTTAAAGAAAGAACAAGGTTTAGCTCTAGGAACACGAACTCAAAAACACTCGGAACTATCGGGAGCTTTGGATGATCACATACAAGAGCTAGCTATGTGCTAGGTATCTTTTAATTAAGTAAAATCATGTGCATAGGCTATTTCAGAGAAATACCCTATTTATAATTAAGCAAGTTATATTTGTATTTAAAAGACGATGTAAACTTAGTCCAATTTTATTTATAAATATTCAAGTATGATTTATGCAAATTAAACATTTAATTTAAAAGAAGCATGTGAAGCATCTAAACGTACAACTTTATATTTCGAGTTATACTAATCAAATTATAATTCAAAAACAAATTTATATTCATATTAATCAAATTAACATTTAATTAAGAAAACTCGGGATAGACCTATGTTGCTTTTATTTAAAAAGCAAATTGCATAATCATTAATCAATTTAAGTTTGTTTATGAAAACCAAGGTATGCATCTAATTAGCTTTTAATTATAAGAAATATTTAACTAGTATTAATCATATTAACTTTCTTATGAAAACACGTGTTAAACTCTAATTAGATTTTAATTAGAAAAGCATGTGTATAAGGATTTAATCGTATTTAATATTTAAATAAATTATAAAACAAAGAACATGTTCAACATTGGTCCTATCACGTAGTTTGAGTTGATATGAACCTAACGCAACTTGAAACGGTGGAAATGGAGCTAAAACGTAAAAGATACAGCCAAAACAAGGTTAAACCGATGGGCTTGAAAAGGCGGTCGTGGACACCAAGAACGCTTAAAACGGATAAAAGATGCAAAAGATATGGCTAAAACAAGGTTTAGGGACTTTTCTGTGAAGAAACAGGGCTTTCAGGGGCTTAACTGCAAGAAACCAGGGGCCTAAAACATGATTACACATATAAACCCAAGGTTTATAGTGTAAAAGACCAAAGATGGACTTCGGGTGGAAAAACTAGAAAGCTCAGGGGCTTAAACGAAGAAAACAGGACCTGGTTGTAAGGGTTTTTATAAGGTGGAAGGATATGGTTGTGAAACTAAAGAAACCGGGGGGCTCTTTAGAAAAACGGCCTAGGTTGACCGTTACTGGGTCTGTTGACCCATGGCTGGAACGGATCTGGGCCGTAGATCAATCACGGACAGCTGAGGAAAAACTAAAAGATCAGGGACCTACTTATAAAAGAAAGGACCTGAAAGGAACGATTCTTCTAGGTGCAAGGGTATCGTTGTGAAAAGGAGAAGCTCGGGGGCCTTTTTGCAAAAAGTTCGGCGGTAGCTCCGTGTTGACCGTTACGGTCAAAGTTGACCAGAGGCGCGGGCGGATCCTGGCCGTTGATCACGCGATCGACGATCGCGGTGGCCTAGCGGCGCCGCGGCGGCAGCAGCGCGCCCGGCCGAAGTTCGCCGGAAGTTCACGGCGACCTCCAGCGTCCGGCCTCGGTTTCGAGCACGGATTGCACCTACGCGGGCTGGGGAAGCGGCGGACTCAGCCACGGGCTTGAGGAGGGCGCTAGGGCAGCGGGCAAACCACCGACGACGAGGAGCTTGCACGGCCGGCAATGGCGCGGCGGCGAGATCCTACAGGCGGCACGCGCTACGAAGGTGGAGATGGATGAGGGGCTCGGGAGAGGAAAGGGGTGCGAGGGGTTCGAGCTCGGGTTTTATAGGCCAAGAGAAGGGGAGAGGGGGCGATGGCCGGGGCACTAGCCATTAATGGCCATGGGGGCGCCGGCGGCCTCACTCGAAATCAAGGGGCACCTTGAAGGGGGTAACGGAAGGGGAGTTAAGGGAGAGATGGCGGTCGGTGGGGCTTCACTGCGCCTTGAAGAGCGGATTGAAGGAGGGGGAGACGTGGGAGGCGCGGTGGTAACGGCCGGGCGACATGCGCAAAGGGAGCAGGAGGGATCCGGGAGGTGGGAGACGACCTGACGAGTGGGGTCGGGCGGTCAGCGAGAGAGAAGAGAGGGGAAGGGGAAAGATGGGCCGGCGGGGAAAGGAGGAGGGAGGCTGGGCCTGCAGGCCGAAAGGGAGGGAGAGAGGTTTGGGGTTTTGAAGGGTTTGGTTTTTTTTAACTCTTTTTCCTTTAAAACCTTTTCAACATTTAAACTCTTTTCCAAACTTTATACTCTTCAAACTCTTTTCAAAATTTTCAAACAAACTTAAAACTTTTAAAACTCTACACCACCACACATAAACACTATGCAACCAAAAGATGATGCACAAGCACTTATTGCTTCTAAAATTATTCAAAAGTGATATTTAAATACTTTAGAGCATAATTTATTTGATAATTTATTTATTCCTTAAAAAGAAAACTAAAGCAACAAGTTGCTATTATTTGCATGATGGAAATTTAGGGTGTTACACCATAATAGTGTTGAGGTAGCCACCCTTGTTCCACAAGGGGATTTCATGCCCTTTCACCACTCTTCTACCATTGACCTTGTTGTCCTTGTAGTGCCCAAGTCCTCTTGTGTCAATTACCTTGTGTATGGACTTGGCACCCAACTTACCTTGGTTGATCAACATGAGCAACCGGGTAATCTCCTTATCCTTGCTCTTAGTTGCTTCCTCTAGCTTTGCAAGGTTAGACTTAAGAGCATTTACATCAACATTAGAACATATAGAGCAACCTTTGCTAGTGGAGGCATTAGAGTCAAAGTTTGCTTTAGGGTCGGCCTTGGTGCTTTCCCAAAGAGCACTATAATTTGCTTCAAGATTTTTGTATTTATCTGTCAAGTATGAGAAGCTTGTTTGAAGCTCACTATGAGTGGCCTTTAGGGAAGCCAAAGATTCATTTGCCAAAGAGTAGTCTTTTAGCATCCTCTTGTTAGAGTCATTGGCCAAGGACAAGCCTACGATCAACTTCTCTACCTTAGCTTTCTCCTCGGCAAGGGTTTTCTCTAGAGCAAGGTTTCTTTCCTTTTCACGGATAAGCAAGTCTTCTTGCTCATGGAGAATCTCCTTCTTTTCCTCTAATTTGTCCAAAAGCTTTTTAATTTCTTTATGACCCTTTTTACCAAATTGTTTTATCATGTTGGCCTCCATTTCTTTTTCCTCATCTAGGTTGTCTATGTCATTACTAGGTGTGGATGATGATGAGGTGAGAGAGGATGAGGTGGTTGACTCTTGTACCTTGCTCCCTCTTGCCATGAGGCAAAAGTGAGAGTTGTCCTCATCATCGGAGAAGTTGTTGAAGAGACATGGTGAAGATGCTCCTTGTGCCATGGCAAGTGTTGCCATGTCTTTCTTCTTTGGTTCTTCATCTTCATCACTTGAGTCCCATTGTTGACCCACGTGAGCACGCCCTTGGTACTTGTTCTTGTACTTTTTGCTCTTCTCCTTGTACTTCTTCTCTTCCTCATTCTTGTCCTTGTTCTTGTTCTTGGGACACTCGGCAATGAAGTGTCCATACTCTCCACACTCATATCATTTCCTTTGTGACTTCTTCTTTCTATCATCACCACATTTCCTTGATGCCTTGAACTTCAAGAACTTCTTGTATTTTCTTATGGCAAAGGCGGTTTCTTCATCTGTGCTTCCTTCTTCACTAGAATCTTCATTCTTAGTCTTGGAAGTCTTAGGTTTTGCTTCCACAACTTCACTAGAGCTAGCATTGAGGGCTAGACTCTTGTTCACCTTCAAGCTAGTGACTTCTCACGTCTTGATCAACTAGCTCTTGATGCAAGATCTCACCAAGAAGTTGATTGGGAGTCATTTTGTGGTAGTTTGGGTCTCTTCTTATCATGGTTACTAGGTTTGGGTTCTTCGGTGTGAAAGCTCTTAGCAACTTCTTTGTGACCTTCTCATCGTCCCAATCATTGCTTCCTAGTGCTTTGATGTCCGAGACAAGAAGTATTAACCTATCATACATTTGCCTCACGGTTTCTCCATCCTTCATGATGAATAGTTCAAGGTCTCCGTGAATCAAGTCAATCTTGCCTCTTCTCACATGATCGGTACCCTCATGTGCTTCCTTGAGTGTGTCCCAAATCACCTTGGCAATTTGGATGTTCCGGACTTTGTTGAACTCTTGAGCACACAAGGATCCCGTGATGACTCTTGTTGCTTGAACATTGCGGTGGAGGTCTTGTTCATGCTGTATTGTCATAGCTTCACCTTCGGCCGGAATTGTCACACCTACACACACAATCTTCCAAAGAGAAGGGTGAAGCCCGTAAAGGTGCATTTGCATATCATAAGCCCATTTGGGATAGTCTTTCCCATCAAGTGGGAGGCTTTCCCAAATGGAATAGAATTTTTCGTTAGGATTGTTGCCCGTAAGTTGTCCGTAGTGGAATGGCACTTCATAGTAGCCGGAGTGGGAGTATTTTGCTTGCTCCTTCTTGATCATTTTCTTGAGGAGCTTCTTGGCCATCTTCTTTGCCTTCTTCTTCTTTTTGGCTTTTCTTCTTTTCTTCGCCGCTTTCTTTGCAACATTGTCACCATCCTTGACATCTTCATCACTTGAGTCGGAGTCCGAATCGGAGTCGGAGGAGGAATCATCGGAGCTCGCGATGTTGGATGGTGTACGGCTTGGGGCCTTCCCCATTAGCTCTAGAGCTGCAGCTTGGTCTTGAGCGGCCTTGAGCTCTCTCTCTTGAGCTTCCTTGGCGGTAAGTTCCTTAGCGGCGAGTTCTTGAGCGGAGAGGTTTCCACCACTCTCCGACATCTTGATCCCTTAGCGGTTAAGCTTAAATCAAGGGATTAGGCTCTGATACCAATTGAAAGGATCTTGTGATGCCTAGAGGGGGGTGAATAGGATCACTTTAAAATTCGCAAAATCGAAAGCGGATCGGGGGATGACCGGCTCAATAGGGAGATGACCCAGGTCCGGGTCACCCTGTCACTTGGGCCGGATCAACCAACGCGCGAAGATAGAGTACAATAAACTTAATAAAACTTGAATTTGCAGAAAGTATATGAATCAAAACTTGCGTATATGAACTAGAAACCACCTGCAACAAAGGATTTCACAAGTTACAACACAAAAAAGTAGATCGATCCAAACCTAGCTTCTAGGGTTAGAGAAAAGGGGATGAACTCAAATAAATCAAGAGACAAGAGATTTAATCCGAAGTTCACTCCCACAAAGGAAGCTACGTCTCCGTTGAGGATCCCACAAAGGGAGGGCTATCACCAAGAGCCTCTTGCCTCACCCAATCCCCACAAAGGAAGATTGGTGCTCACTAAGAGAAATTCACAAAGGATGGCTCTCACACCCAAACCCTAGGTCCTTGCTTGGAGTGGCTTGGAGGAGTGGAGAGAGGGGAATGAGCTTGAGGGAGTGTTCTTTTCGTTGGAGGCGAACCCTAGGAGGAAAGGCTGAAGGGGTATAAATACCCCTCTTCAAAAAGAGCCGCTATCTTGTTGTGGAAGGCCGCCATCCGGCCAGGGGTGGGGTCACACCCCTCCTTCAGAGTCAGTTGGTGATCCTTGCTTGATTTGGGCATGTGCCAGTTCTATTAAAGGTGTTTCAAGGGTTTTGGCTAGCAATATGTGGCTAGATTTCTCAAGATAAGCACTTGTAGCAAACTTTGATTGACCGACCTCATCCCTCTTTATAGTACAGTGTTGCCTAAACTCAAATTCGAAATAGAAATTAAATTTAAATCGCCATTTTGAGCTTCAACACAAATGTAAGAAATTGAGGTCCTTCCTTTCACATATCAACTTTTATCACTTTTATTTCTGCACACATCTTAGATAAACCATCAAATACTCAAATTATGCTTGTCATTATCACCAAAATAATTAGGGGCCTAGATGCACTTTCGCCCCCCATTGGCCGCATGACTGATCACTACTTGCCACAAGAGGTTCGAGGTCGTCCTTGGCAACGATTCCCTCGCTCAGGGGCGTGGCGCCGCCCTCCCAGATGATGGGTGTTGGCACATTTTATCTATAAATATTTCCCCTCACATTTACTGGAAAAAGGACTAAAATATAATTAAATCACCTTATTAGGGTTTATATTAACAATTTCCACGAGTTTTGGTGAATCTTATGAATTCTGGGAACTATTCGAAAATATGCAAAGAAACCACTCTAGAAGACTCCGAAAGGCTCGAACTCAACGTGACTTAGCACCTAAGAAAGAAGCATCTAGAAGGATCAAGGACCCACGCCGAAGTGGACCCGAGGGGCCCAACCCAGACCCGATCGGCGGTAGTGGGGCTTGGCGGCCCAAATGGGCCCAAATGGGCCCAATGTTCCCACGCCTATGAGGATCAATCTAAACCACAAGTTAAGGTCGGTTTGATCTGCGGTGCACGCGTCATCTCCTCCGGCTATAAGCGACCCCTGACCCGGGATAACATCATTCTATCGGATCCTCCATGCCTATACGAGTTAGGTTCTAGATTAGAATTAGAGTTGGAGTTAGTATCAAGTTGAGAGATTAGAGCCACGATCTATTTAGATCTAGCTAATCTTGTTCGAGAGGATTAGAGGCGGTGGGCGAAATGAAGGAAGGCCGGACACATCGGTGTCTCCTCTTCATCTTCTACCTCAGGATCAACTCCATTGGAGCACGATCACGAGACCTTGTGGAAAGATCGACTTCTTATTCAAGTGAGTAACATTGTTTTTATTGTTCTTACGGTTCATAACTCTCTGAGTACTTTAATTCCTGTCGCTCTTGAGTTAAAGTTGCATGTTTAGTGTAAGCGTGGTGCTTAGACTAGCTAGCTTATGAATGCCTTCTATATTCGGATCGTGTGGTAGAAGCGGGAAGTGACCTTGTTCCGTCACGTCGCTGCGTCCACCTCCGTCTATAGAAACCGTAGGACTCCCCATAGATTCTCGGGAGGTTCCCTTTCCTAAGTGTGCCTTGGACAATCACCCCATAAGAACAATATAGATATAGCTTGTGAGAATAAGAACCAGACATCCTTAAGTTTTCCTTATCTCTCTTTCTGTCAAGTCCTTGATAGCTACTCTCTTTACCATTCTCCTTGTGGATTCGATATTTAAAACCCTCTCCGGGTGGAATGCTCACGGTATCCGTGCGCTGCGGATTATCCATCATAATATTTCGTAGGCTTAACAAATACCAACAATGGGCTCATGGGAGCGCCAGACAAAGACGAACCCGAGTTCAAAGTTTGGGCATGGGTGGGGCCGGGCCCATATAAGATACAAGATGAAATTAATTTTTTAAAAAGATAATTACTTGATTGCTTTAATATTTGTGCAGTTTTAAAGAAAGGGATCACCGGATCAAACTCTTAATTAGTTACCTTTTTGGGCAGGTTCCTAACTTTCTACCTTGCTTCAAAATTTGTAGGCCTCTGTGTAACATTTTTCGAACGAGGGTGGGGTTTGCCACCTAAATTTTCATTGATCGAAGCAAAAGTTTACACCGTCCGGTTTTCCAGAAGGAGATACATGAGGGTGTTGTCGACGGGCATCCAGGCCCACCACACACTGGGCCATGCAGGAGATAAGGTCCTGCATACCGGACTACTCGACTAGTGGGCCACGGTGCAGGTTTACCATGGACCACAAGGCAAGGCAAGATGGATAAGGACTTGTACTAAGATTAGGATAGCTAGCTTTCTTAGGCTACTCCTAGTCCTACTCGAATAGTACTCTTGTACCAACCCGACTTGTAACCACGCCACTGTGGCATATAAAAGGGGACCCCTCTCAAAACATACACAATCAATACTGAGCCACGCATACGGGACGTGGGTATTACATTGCGGCGAACCTATCTAATTGTGTGCCACGTGTCTCACCATCGTGTTCACGATCTCGGCGAGCCCCAGCACAATCTACTACTTGGGTATCCCTGGTAGGCTCGGTGTCTAAAACAACGTGGCGCGCCGGTAGGGGATCTCGTCGGATCCGAACTTGATGGCTCTTGTCATCATCAAGCGAGTCACTTTCGGAAGCGATACCTTCATTTTATTTAGCTCTTGGGTTGCGATGGGTGGATCGTTCTTGCGTTTCCTAGCATCAACTCGGTCAAAACTCAAGTCCTCGCTTACGCAAGTTTCGATGGAAGAACGTCGAAAATTTTGGCAAAATTTCCCGACCATCGAGCTCAGTCGAGTTAGTACAACTCGACTTCGTCTCCTATTCAGCCAGAGTTGCTCCCTCCAGCTTCACAGGTTGCTCTCAGCCTGGATAGCATTCCAACACCACCCCTCTTCGGCCATCACCATATCAGCGCTGCTTACCAAGCTACGTTGGACATCCTCATGCGCCCTGGTTCAAAGGCGTGCTCGGTACTTTTGATTCAGAACCTCACTACTTGATTGATTCATCGAGTTTGAGTTCGACTACGGTTTGGATTCTACTAAAAACAGCAACTATTTGTGCTCAGGGCCGGTGATCACATCGACATCTGAGGGTAGATTCGTCTACTAGCCTGAGCATGTACCTACTGATCTCACCTTGGATGATCAGGAGCGCTTTATCGCTTGTCTCGATAACTTACCTTTCCAAGAAGGTGCCAAGCTTGTTGACTATGACACGATCGAGCTCATTGAGTCGGGTACTCAGTCCTATCGAGAAGTTTTCATCGTCGATGCAACTAATCCAAGGGCATCGCAATTATCTCTTTCGGATGATGTATCGATGATGAACTCTCTTGCTCTGATGATCAAGCTGCGGAGGCTAGAGCGCGTCTCAACGCAACAACATCGCAACCTTTCGTGAACTGAGCTCTTCCTACTCATAATCTACAAGAAGCTCTAGATGCGGTTGCTACTCATCAATATCGCACTCCAGAGGAAGCTATCAACGTGATCAACTTGCTTGGTGGCTCTATGCCTCGTGGCAGGCGGTGCAGAGTCACGCTGGGAACTAGCCTACACTATGCTACGTCAAAATACGGTACTCCTAGTCACCATGGCAGCGGTGGAGGTGCTCATGGCAACTCACACTCCTAATCGCACGGCAGGAAGCAAGCAACAAGGACAAAGTCGGCGATGGTAGTGTCAATAGCAAGTCGGGAGACTCTCGCTACGATGCTCGCACAACAATCAACGCCAGGTGTCTTGGCGTGAAAGCAAGGATGTTGACTCGACTCCTTTCAGCTTTCTCTCGCTTTGGCTTTGCTTCTTAGGAGAAATTCAAGCCTATGGTATCTCATATGATGGCAAGCAAGATCCAAAACAATGGTTGCAATGTTATGCTTTGTCTATCACTAATGCCGAGGGCAATGATGATATGAAATGTATCTATTTTCCCTTTTTATGGACCAAGAACCCTCACATGGTTGAATCTCTCAAGCGAGCTCCATCGACAAGCGGGGACATCAAGCACGCTTCACCGGCAACCAGGGTTCTTTAGGTCGTCATGGTACTCGGATGGACCTTGCTGATCAAACAAAAACAAGGCGAGACTCTTCACAGTACATCTCGCTTCTTTGAAAAAGAGCCCTTTGTTGTTGATGTTCTAGAAAGAAGTCATAGACACCTTCGGGATGGTTTCTATGATGATAGGCTATTCAGACTTGGTGCTCTTGACCAACATCACCAAGCTCAAGGAGATGATCACTCATTGGGCGGACGAGGAAGACAAGGCTTGGAACCGGTTCAAGCATCTTAGCAACAACAACAACAACAACAATAATCTTTGGTGGAAACAATAATGGAAAACAACAACAAGGCAATGTGGGTAATAACTACTCAAGCAATCCTAATGCAAAACAAGCGACAATACTATTGCGCCATGGAAACCATAGCTAAACACGAAGATGATTCTTCTTGGGCAACATTGACCAGCAATGCCCATGGCAGGGTGATCATACTAGCGGTGTTACCAACTTGTCGTGCATTGAAGAACACACGAACTGCACCCAAACCCAAGGTTTCGCAAGAACAAGGGAAGAAGGCTAACAGACAAAGGGGTTTCAAGATCCATCAACAACATCAATGTCATCTTTGGTGGGATTCCAACCAAGCGCATAGAAACTTGCTCTTAGGAGATTATGTCCATTGAGCCGCAGCTCCAACTTTCTAAAGTGGTATGAAACCCCATTACCTTTTCAAGGGAGAATGGACTAGTTTTTTCGAGCGGTGACATCCTCTCATTGGATCTAGTGGTGGCGGGCTCGAGCTTACTAAGGTTCTTATTGATGGTGGCGGTCTCAATGTCCTGTTTGCCAAGACCTTGAAGAAGATGGGCCGGATATCACCAACATGCTTACCAAGACCAACTCGTTCTATGGTATTATCGAGCAATGCTGTTCCTTTGGGTTGTTGTACTACCGTTACCTTTGGGACTAAGGCTCACTACCATACCGAGTACATCAAGTTAGGCTGACTTCGAGACTTCTTATCCCATCCTTGGCGACCATCTGGCGAAATTCATGGCTATTCCTCATTATGTGTACCTTGTACTCAAGATGCAGTACCAAAGGAGTACTCTCATTGCTGGATTTGGGCGTTCTATGCGACACGAAGTCGTGGAACTTGCCTCAACAACTCAAGTTCAATGCTATGATGGAAGTCTTCACTGACTAAAAGCTTGCTCGGCGAGTGGAGGTTCAGAAGACGGACATCAACAATAACTGCACTAGTGACGTCAGCTCAAAGCCATTGACCTTGATGCGGCGGTAGCAAGGCGACCATGATCGTGCACAACTTGATCCTAAATAGGAAGATGCTCGTCAACTTCCTTGCTAATCATGATATCTTTGCATTGAAACCATCGACATGCGGTGTGCCGGAGGTTGATCGAGCACTCACTCAACATCGATCCTAATGCTACCCCAAGAGACAACATCTTCGTCGCTTTGCGATGACCGCGGGGATGCTATCAAGAAAGAGCTTGCCAAACTACTCGGTGCTTCATCAAGTTTTCACCCAATGGCTTGCTAACCCTGTTACTTGAAAAAGAACTCTAATGATTGGAGGATGTGTAGACTAGGTCTTAACAAGCATTGCCCCAAGGATCCGGGTTGCCGCGGATTGATCAAGTCATTGACTCCACGGCGGGTGTGCTCTACTGCTTCCTTGGACTCGAGCTATCATCATTGCAATCAAGGAATCGATCAAGAAGACGTTCATCACCCGTTTGGTGCTTATTGTTACACAACAATGTCCTTGGGTTGAAAAATCTTTGGTGCTACTTATCAGAGCTATCCAAGCGTGCTTCAAGAAGCAACTTCACAGAGCATGGAAGCATCGTGGATGACATCGTTGTAAAATAGGGATCGAGACATGCTTATCACGGATCTTGAAACTTTGCTTCACTGGGGAATGGAAGCTCAACCAACAAATGCGTCTTTGGCGTATCATCGAAACCATCGTGGCGAAGCAAACCCGAGAAGATTCGCCATCTCCAACATGCAAGCTCGACTACTATCAAGGATGTCGAAGCTTCTTTGGATGTATGGCATCACTCAATCGCTTCATCTCACGACTTGGAGAACAGGGTCTACCTTTCTTCAAGCTACTCAAGCGGCGAGAAGTTTATGTGGACAACTAAAGGTGATCAAGCTCTTTCTCACTCAAGGAGTTCTTATCCAAGCCAGGTCCTCGAGCTCTTGCTCTACATTCTTGCAACTACTAATGTTGTCGGCCGGCTATTATTATCATTGCGGGAGGAAGGCCATGGCTACTGTCGAGAGGCTAGTTTACTTTGGTGAAGTACTCTCGAATCAAAGCTCGCTACCCTCAGTCTGAAGCTACTCTGCGGTTGATTACTTCACAGCTCCACTACTTGATGAGTACAAGATTTTTTGTGGTCACTAGCTACAGCTTGGCGAGATATTTGCTGGCAAGATTCCACGGGAAGGATTTCTAAATGGGATGTAGACCTCGGTGCTCTATCGAGTTCAAGTCTCCGCTATCAAGTCTCAAGCCTTGGTTGATTTCATGGGCGAGTGGCGGAGAATCAAGTTCCAACTCCAATTGAGCGTCGAACATTGGGTCATGTACTTTGATGGTTCCTCAAATTGGAAGGCGCGGTCTTGAGTACTCTAATCTCTCCCAAGGCGAGCAACTCAAATATGTTTCGGATCTTGGAAGGTCTCAAATAATGAAGCTGAATATGAAGCTCTCTTGCATGGTCTTCGCCTTGCGGTCTCTCTTAACATCACGACTACTTGTTTATGGTGATTCTTTGGTGGTCATCAATCAAGTCAACGACTCTTGGGATCGTAATCGAGAACATGGATGTGTCTTGTCAGAATGCATAAACTTGAGAACAAATTTCATGGTCTCGAGTTCCATCATGTTGTTCACGACAATGTTGCTCGGATCTTGTCGGGGATCTACGAGCTCAAGTGCGGCGGAATCTTCGTCCATGAACTCCACAAACCATCAATTCAGCAATCATCGCACCCGCGACTACTTTCAACTCGAGAAGTGCTTATGATTGATGTGGTGGAGAACTCCTTTCATCGACTACATCAACTTAGTTGATTCACGAAGACAAGTCGGAGCGCATCTCACGCCATGTCAAGGCTTATGTTCTAGTCGGAGATCAACTCTACAAAGGAGAAGTTGATGTACTCATGAAGTGCATTTCTCACGAAGAAGGCAAGGAAATCTTGGAGGAGACACACAAAGGAATCTGTGGCAATCATGCTTCTTCCCGCAGTGGGAAAAGTTTCAAACGTGCTTTCTGGCCTACACTCTTGTTGATGCGGAGGAACTAGTCGAATGCCATGGATGCCAATTCTTCACCAAGCAACAACGTTCCGACCTACAAGCTCATCACGATACCACCAACGGCCTTTCGCTTCTTTGGGGCTTGACATGATGGTCCTCTCCCAAATGTGCTAGATTCAACAGGTGGCTATCGACAAGTTACAAGTGGATTGAGGTCAAGCACATTACAGAAGGCTAATAGAGTCCTCGACTTCTTGGATGAAATTACATCGCTATGGGTTCCCCAATTGCATTATCAGACGGGTTGAATTTCAACAATCGATTGCTATTGTGAAAAGTGGAATTGACGTCATGCGTCTGTGCTCATCCATAAGCCAATGGCCAAGTGGGACGCCAGCGGATGGTACTCGATGCTCTCAAAAGTCATGTGATCTGCAAACACCAAGGGTGGCAAGTGATCAAGAACTACCCAATGCACTCGGGGTGTACTCACCCTGCTACCAAAATCACCTATTTCTGGTCTCTGAAATGCTTTCTGATGTCATGGCGATCTCCGGCGGTTGAGATCAGAAGGCGTGGTGAAGAAACAAAAGACGGATGTCGATGGTCTCAAGAAGCTCGTGCAACACACTTGTTCAATCATCGATATCTTGAGAAGATTGCTACCATGACCCATATAAGGCTCCTTCAACGTTGGTGATTTAGTCCGTCGTATCGAACACGGCGGACTACATAAACTCAACTCACCATGGGAAGGTCCTTTCTCATGCAAGGTTGTCGGCCAGCTCATATTGTCTCAAACACTTGAAGGCGAAAAAGTGACAACTCTTGGAACATCGACCAGCTTTGTCGCTTCTACGTGAGTCGTAACTCCCTCTCCGAGGAGGCTACGGCGCAACAACTCTCTAGCGCTACGGTTGCCACAACAAGGGATCATGACAATACTCTCTCAGTTTGGCTTGTGACTACTCATGGGGATCACGACAATCCTCTCGGCGTCTCATTCTGCGACAACCCATAGGGGTCATGATAACTCTCTCCGGACTCCGTGTATAGAGCAATAAGTGGCACATCTGTCCTTGTTCTATTTTTCAAATAGAGGCTTGACCTAGGTAACACCATAGTAGGGTCTCTGGAACTCTCACAAGTTCGCTAGAAGGATGAGTTCATCTGCTTGTCTCCAGTCTTACTCGTTCTTGAACATTCTTGAGTACTCTCACTAGGCTCATAGCCTCAGATATAAGGCACTATTAAATAGTGTATCGGACATTATAAACTCAATACAATGTGTTAATAAAGTGGTTATTCTATATATCGACTTGTTCGTCTTTTATTCACAACAAAGCCTTCTTTTATGCTACAACTAAGGTTTTTACTTGTTATGATTAAGCTAACGTTCTTGAAGACATCTGACTTGAGTACTTCTGAAAGAGATCTCTTGCGTATACTCTTTGATCATGAACTCGGTACATCTTCACACAAGCAAACATCCGGATAATGAGAGCCAAGTGTGGTTAGGGCAGGTGGATGGTCGCTTCCTGGTGTGATGGTGATTGACAACGTGGTGTGGACCTTCTTGGCTAAGTATTGCGGTGCGTTGCGGCGGCTTGTTGGTGCGGTGCGGTGAAGAACAAGCGGGTCGTTGCGGTGAGGCCTCGGTGTGGAGAAGACAAGTAGGCTTGGTTCGAGGGACCCGGTGGCAGTGAGGGTCAAGTGCGGGCCGCATGGTGGCAAGAACGGCAAGATGAAGTCATGGACGGTTTCTTGGTTGAGCCTCAAAACCAAGGTCGAGCCGGACTACGTGGGAGCCGAGTCATGAGTGGTGATTGGCGGAGGCTACACCGAGTTCAGCAGGATTCCGGTGGTTCACCGAGAAAACCACCGGGTTCCTTGGTAGATCCACAAAGACAAGACCGAAGAAGCAGACGAGGTGCGGCTCCGACCAGTCGGCACGTGGTGACCGGCCTCGACCGGCAGGTCCGAGTGGCCGGTTGGCCGTGCGGTGAGGAGCACCGGTTTGACGTGTGCGACGACGCATCCGGAATCTTGAGCGGAGGACACGCTCGGGATCGCAAGGCTTGCGTCGAGAGCTAAGCAAGTTTGCGGTCATTTGGGCATCCGTCCGATGGAGCAAGACAAAGATTTCCGCCTTGAGGGGCATGTATCCTAGTTAGCTAGTAAGGGTATTTTAGTCTTTCGGTTGCCTCCATATAACCCAAGTGGTGAGAGGATGGCAGCCATCTCTTGGAACCCTAGCTCATTTGGTTTCCTATTTTCCTTCCTATTTTCCTTAGGATTTTCTTAGGACTAGCTTGAGAGCTTCATGGTGAGATCTTGTGAGAGGGAAGGATGATCGGGCGGCAAGCTAGACCTTGTATGAACCTCTTTGGTATGTATAGATGATTGAGTGGTTCCTCAAGGCTTGGATGTGTCTTTCCGTTTCTCCTTTTGGTGATTTTCGAGCCCTTTCTTGGCAATTTTCTTGGAGCGATTTGAGGCCTTTCTCTTTGGGATTTGGTGGGGATGTATGCATGAACCCTTCGTGGTTCTTTTCCTTTGATTCCCCTCCCAAATCTGTGAGCAAGGGCTCGATTTTGGGGTTTTCGTGGCTCTAGGGTTAGAGGCGTTCTTGGTAGGATTTCTTGATTCCTCTTGATTTAGCAAGTTTTGGTGGACCAAATCTTGGCTATGGAGTGCCCATGAGGTGTTCCTACTATCCCCAAAGTCTTGCACAAATCCGTGGGCGATTCGGGAGATCGGGAGTTGGATTTGGGGGAGTTGACCTCGGTGCTGTTCATCCCCGCTAGCTGGCCAGTCGGCCGGTCGCTCCGGCGACGGTCAGGCTCTATGGGTTTTGCCTCGGGTGAACATCCAGGTGAGTTCGTTGTTGTCCCGTGTTGCTGCTTTGTTTGGAGTTTGGTCTGTTT
This sequence comes from Cenchrus purpureus, assembly GCA_022644695.1. Lineage (NCBI taxonomy): Eukaryota > Viridiplantae > Streptophyta > Magnoliopsida > Poales > Poaceae > Cenchrus > Cenchrus purpureus. The sequence goes on from CP053462.1 coordinate 16,679,304, forward strand.
GGAGCTCGGTAGGTCGGTTTGGTGGTTTGGGATTTCTGGCTTGGACACGGCTTCTGGAGCTACCTGTGTGTATAGGCCTCATTGAAGTTCCCGGGTTTTACCGGGACCGGTCTGACCGGTCTGCTATCGGCTGACCGGTGTAGGTCAGTGGTGCTCGAGTTGGTGTTCCGATGCGTTCTCGAGTCCGTGAAGGTGGTTGTTGGTTCCTAGGACCAGTAGCACTCCGGTGGCTCGTGGTCTTGGCCAACTTTGGTAGTTGAGTCGGGAGGCGTGATTTGGAAGCGTGTTCGTCTTGTTGGAGTTCTCATCTCCTTGAGAAGAATTTTTATCGGCTCCCATTCCTCCCCCTCTCTGGTTCGCCTAATCGGTCCTTCAATTGGTATCATAGCCGGTTCGGGTCTTCATTGACTCTTACCAGTCTAAGATCCAAAGATGGCGTACCGAGGAGCAGGGTTCGGGTCCTCACGCGCCGATGGGAAGAACTACCGGATGTGGCAAATGCGGATGGCGGCGTTCCTCCGCGGAAAGGTCGAGATCCTTTGGGATGTTATGGTGAACACGACTTATGTTCATCCGATGAACTTCCTTGCTCGAGGATCGAGGATATGTTGAAGCCAACAACAAGGCATCGACTACTTGTTTAGTGCTCTGTCGGCTGAATTCGATCGGGTTGAGACGGAGGACTTAGCTTGTAGGATTTGGGAGCGATTGAAGGATGCTCATCTTTGGGAATGCTCGAGTTCAGCTCGGATATGCGTGACTTAGGAGAAAGTCACGAGAACTTCACTCATCTCCCGTGGTGAGTCCGTCGATGCCCTTTTCCGGCGATTCTGATCGTTATGAACAACATGAGAGCCAATGTGGCCGTGCTCCCATACGATGATCATGATAGAGCCGTGAAGCTCTTGCACTCGTTGGATCGTCTTAGTATGGGACGGGAAGTTTGAGGCTATTGTTGAGTCAGAAGTATGACACCTTGATGGTGAGCAGCTGTTCTCGAAGCTCAAGTCGGTGAGTTGGACCGTGGTATGACAGCCAAGATCGAGAGCCCGTGATTCTCATAGTCTCGCTCTCGTTGGTGGCAAAGGAGCTAAGTCTAATGCTAACTCATCCTCCGGGATGTACTCTCTGTCTTCTTTGATGTCTTTGCGGACGAGGAGTTCGGCGTGCTTGGAGAGGGCAGTGGCGTTCTTGACTAGGCGGTTCGAGAGGTGCACGAGGCGGGTGAACACGAGGAGGACAGCACGGACGTGCTTCGGTCTGACAAGCCGAGGACGCCGTCATTGCCGGAGAAGATGGAGAACAAGGGGCGGCTACAAGGGCGGCTGCACCGGTCGAGCAAGGATGGCAAGTACGATCAAGGCGCGATCACAAGCACAAGAACAAGCACAAGACGGCGGCGGTTGAGGAAGAAGGAAGGGCGCGGGGAAGGCCCGGCGATGGTCGGAGGCGGCGGCGTCGACTCGGCTCGCCTACTCTTCCTCGAGCTCGAGTAGCGGTGAAGATGAAGGTGATCGGCGCAAGAACAAGAAGTCATCCGAGAACTTGGCGGGTTGGCTGCTTGCGGGGAGATGGCCTGCGGCATGGCGTAGCTCGGCGGACAGAAGAGCCACCGGTGACTCGGACTCGACTCAGGATGAGGTATGTGATGAGCTCTCTTCTCAAGGAGAATGATGAGTTGGTTGACTTGCTTGATAACGATCACATGCTTAGAGGCCAAGAAGATGAGGAGGAAGAGCTTAGGGCCTCACTAGAAGATGCTAGGAACCGTGTGGGTGAGCTAGAAACCCGAACCTAGATGCTAAGCTTGAGATTGATTAAGCAAAGGCTTCTCCTGTGGTTTCGATGAGATTGATTGCTTTGTGATTGCTCTGTGTACCTAGCTGATCTTCTCTTAAGGATAAGCATGCTTCTACTTGTGATGAACTAGATATGCTTAGGGTTGAAGTGGTGAGCTTAAGTCTAGACACCTTTGCTAGGTGCTTGCACTTCTTGCCCTGTTTTGCATGGAAAGATTGATGAGATGCATCCTTACAACTTTGTTTAAGCTTGAGGCTAAGTTGAAAGAGCCTATTCCACTTCTTGCTCTACTTGTGAATTGCATGCGGTTAAAATTTGGAGCTTGCACATATATGTTGATAAACGCTTGCGGGATGAGAATGATGGTGAGAAAATGTATGAGCTGGTTGTCGGGTCGGGGAGCCTCGGCTTGGTATCATGATAAGCGGCTTTCAAAGCTATGATGGTCAGCACTTGGGGTGACAAGCTTGGAGAAAACGATGGTGAGAGAGTTGAGAGAGTTGGAGATTCCTATCCACCACCAAGCAGACACAAGAACAAGTTTGAGCCCAAGCCTAACCATCTCGAAACAAACTTGACACTACTCGGATCCACCCATATTCCCTCACCCAACAAATGATTTCCGAAACCGGTGAAGTTTGTGAGCCCAAAGGGAGGTGAGGAAGGAGAGAAGAAGGGTGAGAAACCGAGTGGGTAGCCCCAACCCAAGCCAAAGCCTAAGCCACACCCATGAAGTTCCATTGTGGGTATTGTGGGAGAGATGGTCACAAGGATGAGTTTTGCTTCAAGAGGGCGTGAGGAGAGAATGGCTAGAGAGTGGGCTAACAGGGAGGTACCACCCTCTAATGGTATGCACAGCCTCGTATCACTGATGCCCAGGGCCAAGGCGATTGTGAGGGCAGTTCGGCTTGGGGAGGCAGGAAGGCTGCGGTGTCTTCTGGCCGAGCTACACGGTCGCCGGTGCACTACACCGGTCGAGGCCGGTGCAGTGCTGAGGATGCTCGGTTTGGTTACGGTGGTCGTGGTTACGGTGGTTGGCAGAAAGTTTTGCGGTGGTCGGTTTGCTAGGCGTTCTCCACCTCGTGCTCAATACGGGGTGGGAGGATCGTAGCTTTGAGATGGAGAGGAGGAGCGATCCACGGTTTTCCTTTATCGTGGCTTTTCGTCCTCCTCCCTAGAGGTTGGTTCCCTCGTAGTGGTTACCGGTGGTGTTCGTGGTGGTAGCTTTGATAGGCGTGATGATTTGGTTTGTGCTAACCCCACTTTGGAGCAAATGGCTCAAGCGGTTTTACTCTTTTGGTACTAACCCGGTCTTTGAGTCGTTTGTTCACTCACGTGCTCGCTTTTGAATTTCGGTGGGAGACTTGAGAGAACATTTGGTTGATTGACTCGGTTGCTCGAGGCATATGACCGGAGACAAGGGGTGGTTCTCAAGTCTCGTCCGGTGGTGTCCAAGACATACATCACCTTTGGGGACAATGGGCGGGCGTGTGCTATCGGAAGGTGAGATCAAGGTAAGTGACAAGGTCACTCTCGGTGTTGCTCTTGTTCAATCGCTTGGGGTTCAATTTGCTTTACGTGTCCCGGTTGTTGGATGAGGGTTTTGAGGTGTTGTTTACTGGTGGTTCTCGGATTTTAGATTCTCGAGGGGACCTTGTTTGCATGGTCGTTCAGGGTCAAGTGTTCGAGCTGATTTTCTCTCGATCTTGGTGTGGGCGTTGCTTTTGGCTGGTTCTTGAGTGAGTTGTGGAAGTGGCATAGGAAGTTGGGTCACTTGAGCTTTGACCTTTTGTCTCGCTTGAGTAAACTCAATTTGGTCAGGGATTGCCACGGATTGAGGTTTGAGAAAGAGTTGGTTTGTCTTGCGGTGTAGGCATGCCAAGATGGTAGCCTCTTCTCACCCGCCTCTCGATGTGATGAGGCGTCCATGAGCTGCTCCATATGGACCTTGTTGGCCCGGCTCGTGTGCGATCTGCGGGTGGGAAGTGGTATGTCCTTGTTGTGGTGGGCGACTACTCTCGGTATCGTGGGTGTTCTTTCTTGAGGAGAAAGGGGAGGCGTTTGGTTTTGTTCGAGATCTTGTCTTGAGGTTAAGCGAGAGCGGAGATGCCATCTGCGATCCGATGACAATGGCTCGAATTCAAAACTCTCGCTTGAAACCTTTTGCCATGACTTGGGTCTTGAACACCGTTTCGAGTCCCACGCCTCCCGAGAATGGCGTTGTGGAAAGGAAAAGCAGGACCTTGTGCGAGATGGCTCGGACGATGCTCGTGAGCATAGGACTCAGAAGGTTACGTGAGGCGGTCAATACCGCGTGCTATGTGTCGAGCAGGATCTACCTCGGGGTTCATAAGAGGAAAACACATTACGAGTTGATGCAGTCGCACACCCAAGGTGAGTCACTTCCATGTCTTTGGTTGTAAATGCTTCATTACGAAGAAAGGGAAGAAGTTGGACAAGTTCGAGGCTAGGTCATCGATGGTATTTTCTTTGGTTATGCATCTCATTCTAGAGCATTTCGTGTGCTCAATCTTGAAACTAACCAAATCGTGGAGACTTGCGAGGTAACCTTCGATGAGACACGTACGTGGTACTTGTTTTTGAGTGTGCGGTGACGGCGAACTTGGCGAGGAGATCTTTCGGGAGGAGGAGCATGAACATGGAGATGATGAAGATGGCGGTGTGGTGCCCGCTGAACATGTACCTACTACTTGACGGCGATCGTGAGCGGGCCCTCTCCACACCTACAAGCGACAAACCCGGATCAAGCGAAGGCTGTCTTTGTTGAGGAGAGGTAGCATCAAGGCGAGAACCTCCCGGCGAGTGCAAGTGGATCACCCGGCTTGAGAATCATCGGCGACATGAATGAGCGTACTACGGTCGAGGTTGGAACAATTCTCATTTTCGCTCATCTTTGCTTTTGTTGCCACCTTTGAGCCCAAAGACATTGGACACGCGTTATCGATCATAATTGGGTTAACTCGATGCATGAGGAGTTGGAGAATTTTGAGAGGAACCAAGTTTGGGGTTGGTTGACCCTCCTCGGTGTAAGCCAATTGGGACAAAATGGGTGTGGAAAATAAAGAGGAGAGAAAGGAGAAGTGGTGAGGAACAAGTCGAGACTTGTTGCTCGAAATCTGATCGAAAGAGGATCGACTACGAGGAGACTTTCGCTCACTGTAGCTCGTTTGGAGGTGATCGGGATCCTTCTAGCCTTTTCCGAGGCTAAAGGGTTCAAGTTGTACCGGATGGATGTGAAGAGTGCTTTCTGAGCGGTGTGTTGGAGGAAGAGGTGTTTGTGAGGCAACCAGGGGTTTGAGAGTGAGAAGTACCCCACGGGTGTACAAGTTGAGGAAGTCTGTATGGGTTGAAGCGAGCGCCTAGAGCTTGGTATGGTAGGTTGAGGGGTTCTGTTTGAGAGAGGGTTTGAGATGGGAAAGGTCGATCGGACCTTGTTCTCCTCGAGCGAGGCGAGAGATATCACGATTGTGCGGTATCGTGGATGATATTGTCTTTGGTGGCTCGTCTAACTCTCTTGTTGCAAGGTTTGCGAGAAGACATGAGTAGGGAATTTGAGATGAGCATGATGGGCGAGTTGCAGTTCTTCCTCGGGCTACAAATCAAGCAATCAAAGGAAGGAACATTTGTGCACCAAGCTAAGTACACCAAGGACATTGTGAGGAAGTTCAAGATGGAGGACTCCAAGGCCATGGCGGCGCCTATGATGCGACTACGACTCTTGATGCGGACGAGGAAGGTGAACACGTGGACGGAAGAATGCGAGCATGATCGGGTCACTCCTCTACTTGGCGGCGGCAGGCGGACATCCAATTCTCGATGTGTGCGCTCGTTTTCAAAGCGTCTCAGGGACTTCGCATCGGCAAGCGGTCAAGCGCATTTTCGGTATTTGCGACACACTCCCGACTTGACCTTTGGTACTGCGTCTTCTTCTTTGGCGCTTCATGGGTTTTCGAGCGGATTTTGCGGGTGTCGGTTGGATAGGAAGTCTACTTACGGGACTTGCCGGTTCTTGGGTTCTTCTTTGGTGTCTTGGTCTTCCATAAGCGATCAGTGTTGCTCAATCCACTACCGAGGCGGTATGTGGCTGCACTAGTTGTTGCTCTCGGCTCCTTTGGATCACATACACCATGAGTGACTTTGGTGAGGAATATACCCATGTCCCACTTCAATGTGATAGCACCGGTGCCATAAGCGTTGCAAAGAACCCGGTGCTCCATTCCAAAACCAAGCACATAGAAGTGAGGTATCATTTCTTGAGAGACAACGTAGAAAGGGAAGATAGCTTTGATCCATGTACCCACACATGACCAACTAGCGATATTTTCACCAAACCCTAGATCAAGCAACTTTCACTTGTTTGCGAGGGAGCTTGGTTTTGTTTGATTTCTTGAGTTGGCATGTGGGAGCTCCTTTGTAGCATATGTATAGCTTTCCTTTGTGCATTTCTTGCATTTGGCATGGTATATGTAACATGATGTATAGGCATCTTTGTATCTTAGGTTGCATGCATTTTGTATCATATGCATTGTTTAGGAAAAGGCTTCTCCTATATACATTGTTCACCATGGATGATATATATCTTTGTGAGCTAGTTTGGTAAGCTATGGTTAGTTTGGCTTAGCTCTTGATGATCTTGGATTTATATCCATGGTTGATGGCTATGTTTTTAAAAATCTCATATGTATGCTCTCTTGTGAGTAAATGCCTTTATATGATCTTGACATGCTTTTGTGGCTTGGCTATGCTTAATTTGTGGTTGGATAGCTTATTTTGATCATATGGGGCCAAAGGCTCATTTGCCATCATGAATGTTTAGCCCCATGCTTCATCTTGTGGAGGGCATAAGTTCCTTTTTTTATGCAAAGACATTTCATGTACCAATTATAAATCTGAAAATGAAATGTAAATTGCTTGGAAAATGTGCTCCCATGTCATATGTGCTAATTTTACTTGCTTTGGGTGCTAAACCGTTGCATGATGCCTACCAATGAGAAGTCTCATATCTAGAAGTAGGCACATGGCTCGGTGGGTTTGACATGACATGAGGTGCTTGTGGGTGTTTATGATGGTCTTATGCTTAGAATGGTTGTCCTAGCATGAAGTTTGTGTGGCTTTGCCATTTTGACATGTTTTGCTCATGTTTAGGACTTTGCTCATGAGAGGGTGATTTTTAAAATTGCTCAATTCTATCTTAGCTTCGCCCAATGGTTGTGAAACTTGGTGATCATGAAGTTGATGTCATTACTGAAGCTATAGAGTATCTAACTTGCTCATTTGGACTTGTGTAGTATCCTTTGTTGAATTTTGTCTATTTGAGAAGCTCTAGGTTGCATTTTTGCATTTTGGCTTGATTCATGCATTGTCAACAAGGGGAGAAGTTTGAGCATGTTTTGGCTTGCTGCATGCATTTAGAAGGTTTCAAGTGGTTTCGAGCTAGTTTGAGCTCGTGCGGTTCCCAGTTTTCCCGGTGGTCATCGGCTGGGTGAGGTACACCGGTCACGGTGTGAGGTTCGAGTCTTGGGCGATCTAGCACAGTCGGCCGGTGTGGTTGACCAGATACGACGGTCGAGTAAAGCTGACTGCTACTGTTTTGCGAGGTTTGCATGCATTCGTCGGGGAGTTGCATTGGTTGAGGAGCTTGTATGTGTGCGGGGAGCTCTTTGTGGTTTTCGAGCTTTGGATTGTTGGCTTGTGCTCTTTGCTTGAGCATGGTTTTGTCTCGGATGTGTCGAGCGTTGCCCTTGCCTAAGGGTCCGAGACTTGTCTTCTTCAAGTGATCTTGCTCTTTGCCTTTTCTTTGGCTTTCGATCGCTTGTTGGAGTTTCTTTTAGTCGTTTCTTTTCTTTTACTTTTCTCTTGGTTACCAAAACGTGTGTGTTGTCAATGCACTCATCAAGGGGGAGATTGAGAGCCAAGTGTGGTTCGAGGACGGTGGATGGTCGCTTCACGGTGTGATGAGTGATTGACAACGTGGTGTGGCTGATTCTTGGCTAAGTATTGCGAGGTGCAGTTGCGGCTTGGTAGTGCGGTGCGGGTGAAGAACAAGCGTGAAAGGTGCGTTGGGTGAGGCCTCGGTGTGGAGAAGACAAGTAGGCTTGGTTCGAGGACCGGTGGCCAGTGAGGTCAAGTCACGGGCCGCATGGTGGCAAACGGCAAGATGAAGTCATGGACGGTTTCTTGGTTGAGCCTCAAAACCAAGGTCGAGCCGGGACTACGTGAGAGCCGAGTCATGAGTGGTGATTGGCGGAGGCTACACCGAGTTCGCGGGGTTTCCGGTGGTTCACCCGGAAAACCACTGGTTCCTTGGTTGATCCACAAAGCCAAGGCGAAGAAGCGAAGGCAGTGCGGCGGCTCGGGCCGAGGTCGGCCTGAGTCGGCAGCCGGTGTCTTGACGGCCGATCGAGAATCTTGAGCGGAGAACACGCGTCGGGATCGCAAGGCTTGCATCGAGGCTAAGCAAGTTTGCGGTCGTGGGCATCCATCCGATGGAGGCGAAGACAAAGATTTCCGAATTAAGCCCTTGAGGGGCATGTATTCCTAGTTAGCTAGTAAGGGTATTTTCGTCTTTCGGTTGCCTCCATATAACCCAAGTGGTGAGAGGATGGCAGCCATCTCTTGGAACCCTAGCTCATTTGCTTTCCTATTTTCTCTTCCTATTTTCCTTAGGATTTTCTTAGGACTAGCTTGAGAGCTTCATGGTGAGATCTTGTGAGAGGGAAGGATGATTGGGCGGCAAGCTAGACCTTATGAACCTCTTTGGTATGTATAGATGATTGCGTGGTTCCTCAAGGCTTGGATGTGTCTTTCCGTTTCTCCTTTTGGTGATTTTCGAGCCCTTTCTTGGCGATTTTCTTGGAGCGATTTCGAGGCCTTTCTCTTTGGGATTTGGTGGGGGATGTATGCATGAACCCTTCGTGGTTCTTTTCCCTTTGATTCCCCTCCCAAATCTGTGAGCAAAGGGGCTCGATTTTGGGGTTTTCGTGGCTCTAGGGTTAGAGGCGTTCTTGGTAGGATTTCTTCGATTCCTCTTGATTTAGCAAGTTTTGGTGGACCAAATCTTGGCTATGGAGTGCCCATGAGGTGTTCCTACTATCCCCAAAGTCTTACACAAATCCGTGGAGCGATTCGGGAGATCGGGAGTTGGATTTGGGGAGTTGACCATGGTCTGTTCATCCCGGCTGCCCTGCACGGCCGGTCTGACGGCGTCACCGGCGTCCGCTCTGTGGTTTTGCCTCGGGTGAGCGTGGTGAGTTCGTTGTTGTCTGTCTTTGCTTTGTTTGAGTTTGGTCTGTTTGGAGCTCGGTCGGTCGATTTGGTGGATTGGGATTTCTGGCTTGGACCGGTCGGCCGTGAGCTACACTCGCCGTAGGCCTTGTGTGAAGTTCGAGTTTTACCCGGCAGGACCGGTCCGGTCGGCTTATCTCGGCTAGGTGTAGGTCGAGTTGGTGTTCGCTGCGTTCTCGGTGCGAAGGTGGTTGTTGGTTGGTTCCTAGGACCGGTAGCACTCCGATGGCTGCGTGGTCTTGACCAACTTTGGTAGTTGAGTCGGGCGTGATTTGGAAGCCGTGTTCGTCTTGTTGGAGTTCTCATCTCCTTCGAGAAGAATTTTTATCGGCTTCCATTCACTCCCCTCTCTCGTTCGCCTAATCGGTCCTTCAATAATTGACTTACTCAAGTTTTCAATTATATTACATAAACACTTCCTTGGAATTACACTTGTTTTTTCCATAGTGTCTCTATTCTACAGGTTCATCTAGCGCAGATCTATGAACTTGGAGAGACCATGATAGGAGATGTCTGCTGCATCAACTGCCATCATCGAGAACAATCTCCTTGATCTTCCGCATCCGATCGCGTCTGCGTAAAGGACTTGATGAGCTCGGCGAGATTGGGAATCGTGCAAGCCGGTAGTTGGCGTACTCCAGTATCTTCTTTGGCGTATCCTTCAACCTCTCCACAAGTGGACGGGGCTGAACTCCAGCCACTCTGGGCTCAAAGAGATTGGCTACGGCGGCCGCCATCAAGATCTTCAACTCAGCACGCCTTGACTCGGATTCTTCAATCTTGATCTTGAGCGACTGCATACAAGTCAGCAAATCATTCCAATCGTCAAGACGAATCTTCATTTCACGCCTCAAGTTCCATACACCTTATAATCTTCCTCTCAAGGTCAAGCGGTAGCCTCGTCACGGTTATAGGCCAATTGCCAATCAAGAGACTTCCTCTTGTGCTTCTCTCAACCTCTTGACCAGGCAAGACAACTTATAAGGATGCAGTTTTCAACAAATAAGTACTCGAAAGTAAGTTCAGAAAGGGGGAATACCTTTATTCTTCTGGTGCAGTGACTTGTTTTCCCAACAACATCATCCTTTTTGTAATCACGATTTTCATTGTAGTACTTGTTGGTAGGGCGAGAAAATCCGTCCCGACCGCTGACCGCCTAAACCGACCGTGAACCGTTTGATCAGGAAAACTGGGAAAACAGGAAAAAAACTAGGAAAATCGGCGGGAGCAGGAGCGGAATCGGTTGGGGGGTTTTCCCGACCGTATTGCCGGTTCTGTTTTCGCCGGAAAATTCCTGCAATTTGTGGGCCACTACACTACAATTCAGCCCACACTTTCTCTATACAACTACTCAGACTTCACGAGACTCCTCATGCATGACCACACCCGACGCCTACCTCACCAACCCTAGCCCAGTACCCCCTGCCCTGTCTCCTCACCGGCGACAGCCCTTCATTGAGCGGTAGGTGTGCCACATGGTCGATCGAGCAGGCCCGGCCGCTCTCGTCATCAACAAGTCGGTGCGTCGGCATCTCTCGCCACCCCGACCTCTGCCGGCTCTACTTCTTCCCGTGTGTCGTCGGCCCGCCGCTTCCTCCTGCGGTCGGTTGGCTGGCGAGGAAGCGGTTGAGGAAGCGGTCCGTGGGCGGCGGTTGAGCTGCAGCCATTCCGTCTGGGATGGTCGTGTCGCCCACACTAGTAGCCGTGCCACGGACAGATGTTCTCTTGTTGCTGCACCGACTATCTTACTGTTGTGCACAATGTACTGTGTGTCTTTGCACGCATGTAACTAAAGTGTGTTGTTGTTTCCGTAAATTGTTACATGTGTAAAATTCGATTTAAAATTCCGATCGTGATCGTAATCGACCGTTCCCGTATGTATCGCTCCGATATCCGCTTTCATTTTCCCGTCCGGCTTTCACGATCCCGCTCCCGTTCTCGTTGAGAATGGTTGAGAAGGTTTTCCGACGTTCCCCTAGTACATCCCTAGTACGGCATTGCTATCAAGTCTTTCTTGCGACTTGAGACAAGGCTTTTTGCTCTTTGAGTTCTTTTCTTCCTTGAGCTCTGAGACCTCTTCTATGTCCGCCGCATATTGTTCAAGTAGACGAGTCTTCTGCTTCGACTGCTTGACAACTTCCTGAAAAAGCAAACAACTCAAGGGTCGAGACAAGATATCTTTGGCTAAAAGTACTATACAAGAGACTATAACTTACAAAAGTTTCTCACACCGCGGAACATCTCGGAGTGTACTGCTGGTTGTCCTCATCCGTCGAATCATCAATCGCCTTTAGCTCGATCGAGTACTTGTGCTCGCCTCGCAGTACATGCGCGCAGAGAGCCGGGTCTTCAATTTCGGCTCTATATGCGGTTATTTTCAAGCACTAGCACGCATCTATCTACCGACGCGGGGCGATTTGAGACTTCTTCATGGCGCAATCCGCCTCAACCGGATCAACCTCGGACCTTCATTCACCACCACCTCTATGTCTTGATTGCTGAGCCCTTGGCTTGGAAGCTGCATCCACTGCTACCTTGACTACATCACTCCGAGCAGGCGGTGCTGTGCGGCATCAGCCACGGCTGACTTCACTTCAGTTGAAGCACATCTTCTTGTTACTGCTCGATTTCCTCCAACAGGACTACTTCCAGAAGCTCCCCACTTCACATCAGTGGATTTACTACATCAACAAGTTGGTCAGCATAATCAAATTTAACAACTTCAAGAAGTACTCGGGTACTTACAGAGCAGCACGAGGCACCACGGTCTTTGGTCCCGGCATGTAAAGAATGTGGGTCTTTGTCGACACTTGGGACACTCTCTCTCGTGTGGCACGCTTCCGGCAGCTTTCTTGTTCGAGCACCTCCATCTCGACGGTTGATGCTTGAACCGTCTCAGGTTCTGTCGACCTTGCAGGGCTAATTACGGTGCTTGAGCAGCGACTCTCAACTGCACAAGTCAAAATTACAAGTCATTACAACAGTTACGAGTACCCAACAAGATATTAGCTACTTAAGTTCTCGAAACTAATCGTAATGGATGGCGGTGTGATTTTCGATTTTCCTGATGGTCCTCTTCTTCCATGGATCGTGTCATCATCAGCAAGAGATGCAGGCCCTCTTCAACACTCCTGCAGAAGCACTACTGGGGATTGGCACTCTAGAGTACCCGTAGGGAGCCTTCACTTCAAAGCGTTGTTGAAGTGTCTGCTCATCGTCATCACTCGAGGAGGCCTCCTCCACCAACACATCTTCCCTTGAGCGAGCGACTACTCTTGGGGCTTGAGCCTCAACTTGAGATGGCTCTTCCTCTGGTGCTTGTAGGGGATCACGGGGGTGAGGAGGAGGGATGGAGACAAACTTAAGAACATCCTCCTGCAAAACAAGGCAAATTTCAAAGTTCACGACTACTATTAATAAGTACTGGGCTAGTTTGCTCAGACGTGGAGGATTATTAGCACTAAACTCTTGGAATTGGAATTCCATGAAGGTTCTTGAAGATCTTCTCTCTCCATCACGAGATCATCGAGAATCTCGAGCCATCTCCAAGGCCTTGCATGTTCATGATCATCATCAAGGCCTGTCAGTCAATCTTCACACAGCCATCTTCTGCAATCTTCGCCCTTCGCCCTGGAATGCACCGTGCATCAACATGGTTGGCTTCGGGCATGAGGCGTTTCTCAATAAACCACTTGGTCTTCCAATCTTGATTGGAATCTATCAAGTCATACTTGAAGTATAACTCTTGTGCCTTCTGGCGCATCTGAAGACCAGCTCCACCGACTACTACTGGAAAGTTGGCGTTGGACTGTGGTTTCAACCGGAGTATCTTCCTAAATAAAGCCCAATGTGGGTGAATTCCAAGGAAAGCTTCACAGAAGTGCACATACACTGCGATCTGGAAGATGTTGTTCGGATTCAAGTGCACGTGCTCCAGCTTGAAGAAGTCGAGGAACCCTCTGAAGAAATCCGAGGCCGGTAGAGTCAACCCATGCTCGACGAAGTGGCCGAACATTGGGATTTCATCTGGAGTCTTCTCCATGGGCCACGCATCCCCAGCGGCGGAGCTCCAACCTGCGATTGCCTTCTCGCGCAACAAGCCAGTAACCTCAAGGGCCTTGATGTCATCCTCCTTCATCTTAGACTTCTTCCAAGAGGCGGCTTGGCTCGGTGGTTTCTTGATCACCACCATCTTGTACTTTGGCTCCGGCAACTGATTTTTGCCGCGGCCAGATTTTTTCTTCTCCATCTGTCTCTTGGATGGCACAGCCTTCATCCTTCCAGTCACAAGAGTCTTCTTTCGCATCTGCTCAGAGGCTGCGAGGGGTTGGAGGTGGAAGCACTTGGCGGCGTAGACGCTCAAACTCTATGGCGGCTACGGGTGCTAGGGCTTTCTTTCTGGATCTAAGGGCGAATGGAAGCAGTGAAACCATAAGGTATTTATAAAGCCAAAACCCTAACGGTTCAACCTGGTGACCCTTCGTATTCAACATATTGGTTTCACACAAGGCGTCATTTTTCGGCTAAGTCAGTGGACTTTGTACAAATTCCAAGACTTGCTCGGCTCCATCTCGGGGGCTCGACTACTCGATGAGATTGGTTTTCACTCAGCTACAGTACACTGAATCCAGGCTACTTTCTACAGTCAGATTGGATCCTTCAATTTGAGAAAGTACTCGACTCAAGGCTCGGGGGCTCTGTTCCACATGTCCTTCAGTTTTTCTCAGGATTTCACGGGATTATTTGACGAAGACCTCAGATTGAGCCTCAGCTTGAATTGTCAATTCGAACTAAGGCTCGGGGGCTACATCCATATGGGATGCGATTTTAGTAATCACATTCCCATATGATTTCTTCGGATTTTCTACGGATTTTTCGGAGCAAGATCAAATGCTAGAAGATTGACCCTCAGCCTGAATCCTAGATTCGACCTAAGGCTCGGGGGCTACATTCCATATGGAATGCGATTTTAGTAGTCGCATTTCCATATGGATCTTTGATGCAAAGATTTCAAGAACGAAGCGGGTATTATTGAACCTTCAAGGGAAGTACTCGGGGACGCTTGGGAACAACTCGAGAAGACTTCAAGACTACTCGTGGAGTTAGCTAGAGTACCTTCCAGCCTCGTGGTGATTCTAGTATTATTGAAGATCGAAGCTTGCAGAACTTGGGGACGCTTGAGAACTATTTGCGGAGACCTTCAAGACTACTTGGAAGCATCACACTTGACTACAAAGTACTCGGGGGCTTGTCGACCGGGCATCCCTGGGCCCACCACACATGTGAGTCATACCCGGGAGATAAGGTCCTGCATACCTGGACTACTCGACTAGTGGGCCACGGTGCAGGTTTACCATGGATCACAAGACAAGACAAGACGGACAAGGACTTGTACTAAGATTAGGATAGCTTTCTATAACTCGTATAGGCTACTCCTAGTCCTACTCGAATAGTGCTCTTGTACCAATTCGACTTGTAACCCTGCCTCCCGTGGCATATAAGGCGAGGCAGGGACCTCTCTCAAAACATACGCAATCAATACAGAGCCACGCAGCATACATGACGTAGGGTATTACGCACAGTGCAGCCCGGACCTGTCTAATTGTGTGCCCCGTGTCTCACCATCGTGTTCCTGATCTTTGCGAGCCCCACCGCACAATCTACTACTTTGGGTACCCCATGGTAGGCTCGGTATCTAAAACACTGACAGGTGCGGAGAGGAAGAAGCAAAGATGAGCTCTAGAATTACAGACGCGAGGATGTATAATCCCCCCCAAACCTATGTCTTAACATCATAGAAAATCACTAAATGGGCTAAATCGGCTTTTATTTGGAGTCCTCCTAGCATTCATTATGCTGGCAAAGCATGCCCATCCAATACTTGACGGATTAGCTCCTTCCACTTGATCACAAGTCACACCCTCTCCCCCTCTCCCCATCTCTCTCTCACACTGCCTCTCCTTCGCCACCCTAGGACTGCTAATGGCACATTACCCACCTCAAACTCGCCTCTCCTCATTATTAATAGCCAATTCCACCAACCCACCCCACTTCGCTCCATTTAACTTGTCTACCCACTATATTGTTGTGCGGATATAAACGGGTTGTAGTTATTTGCTCTTTTGCTTGCAACACCTACGTAGAGTTGGACCCTAAAACTTAAACCTCACGTTCACACCTTACAAATTGGACAAATTGACTAAAATTTGTGCAGATGACTCAAATTGACACCCCGCTACTTTGTGCAAAGCAGTGCGACCGGACCTATACGTGGGCCTCATGTCAAGAACCAGACCCTAAAATTAAAACTTCGCGTTCACACCTTAAGATTTTAGAAAAAATGGCTGAAATTTGTGAAGTGACTCATTTTGACATCTCGCTACTTTGTGCGAAGTGGTGCTGGTTGAGAGGTGGACCTTAAAAAATAAAACCTCGCATTTACACCTTAAAATTTTAGAAAAATTGGCTGAAATTTATGCAGACGACTCAATTTGATAGCTTTACTTTGGGCAAAATGGAGCGCATGAACTTTTACGTGGGCCTTGCGTTAAGAGGTGGACCTTAAAAAACCACTTACTACCCGCCCCAACCCATGCCAACCTGCATTTGCTTTATACCCAACCCGTCCCAACCCATAAGAAACTAAAACCCATTTCCGCACGTCTAAACACACCTCGTGCAACAACCCGTCTCATTAGCAGGCCTACACCACCCCTACGTGCTAGATCATACACCATATGTCAAGTCCGTTGCCACCTACGAAAAGGTCTGTAACAGTGAGCCGCCTATGATGACTTTGTCAATCTTAAGGATGTGTCGGTCCAATCTTTGAAAATACACCCAGAAGTAGGGTTTGCGTGCCTTCGTAGGGAAGAAAAAAAATCCGTCGCCACATATGTGCTCCACGTCGATGCTCCATGCACCATGCTGGGATGAGCAGCTTCCATGTATTCTTTTGGTTTGTCGTTTCTTGTTTTTTTAGAATTACACAGTACGCAGACGCTCACAACACACACGCACACTCACCGTTATGAATACACGTACGCAAACCCTATCTTTATGAGCATCTTCGAAGGACTGAGCACCGACAGATCTGAAGATTCCCGAAGTTACCACTGGCGCCTCGTCATCGACGGGAACGTCGCTTAGCACCAAGATTTGAACCCTGGTGGGTAACGTCCCACTGGACCGTCCTATCATTGGACTACAAGCTCATTCGCTTCTCGTTTCTTGGTGTGCCTCACCATTGTATTGTACGGTATAAAAGGCAAGGCGCAACGGGCTGTCAAGAGTCAAGACCATTTGATCCGAATGGGCCGTTGGGGCCCGTGTGCATTGACGACCCAAATTCCAATTTGACCCTATATTATCACCATCTCTCTCCCTCCTCCCTCCCCTCCTAAAATCTGTCTGTCAATCAATCACCAGGGAATCTTCAATACTAGGAAAGCATTCGCGTGCACGGGGGAAGCCAATTATGGCAATGCGTAAATTTTGTTCCACCGATGAAATGGTTGGAGTATATCCACCAGAATCTTGGGTAAGTTTGAAATCAGATTGATAAGTGAATCTGGTCGTGAATCCTGACCACATGCGCACATAAACATCAGAATTTAGGATCGAGCTAAATTCCACATTAAATTAGGAATGTGTATAGAATGGATAAGAATTAGGACGAGCAGGCACAGCGGTTTCATCTTCTTCATGTTGAAAGTTAAAACCTATTTATACACATCATTTAGCTTCTTGTGGCCTACACATCGAGGCCGACCACCATTAGCATCATAGTCCTCATCCAACTAGAGAAGATCAGGTAGCAGTAGATAGGCTTGCTCCCCCATGGAAGCAGTAACATTGGCGTCTGGTCTGAGGGTTCTCACCGTGTTGCTGCTGGTTGCAACAGCTGGAGCTCGCGCGTACGTTCACAGGACCATCGAGGTATGTGTGTGTTCAGACTTGGATTCGCGCATGTTTGTTGGTTGATTGCTGATGGAACGGATGCCATGCATGTGGTGCTAACAGAGCGACGACGACGACGTGATTGACTGCGTGGACATCTACAAGCATGCGCCGCCTGGGAGCCGAGTAATTCAGGTGTCGCCATCTAGTTTATATATGATCGATAATTCCTTCGATTCTCAAACACATAATTTGCATTGTGTTATTATCTAGAAAAAGATCAATCTTTCGTTTCTCCTTTTGCTGATTCATTTTGGCTGTGATGATCTATATATGTGTGTCCTGATTGACCATTGCGCGATCTCTGTGTGCATGCATGCCTACTAGGTGAAGCCCGAGACGAGAATGGAAGCGATGGTCGCCGCGGCGGCCTCAGCTTCGAAACCGCAGGAGCGGCTCCAGACCTGGCGGAAGCACGGGAGCTGCCCGGCAGGCACCGTCCCCATCCGGCGACCCTCGGAACACGCCGACCCGGAGATCGCCGAGCTGGTACGCCGGTCGTCGCCGTTCGGGCGCCCTGGCAGCAGCAACGGCGGATCATACAATCTCTCTGCCGCCGCCGCCACGCAGTTCGGCGGCCGCCGTGCAGGCAGCTTCAACCAATCCGCCATGGCTGCGCTGCCGGGGGAAAGTTGAGGTAATAAGGGCGTGTTTGATATCGTGGCCGTGCAAGGTCTGGCCGGCGAGCCAGGCCCTGGCTAGCCACAGCCCAGCCTGCCCCGACCAGAGGCTGTGTTTGATTTCTTGGATGAACTGGGCCTGGTTCATGCCTTTTTAGTGTTTGATTTCTAGTCTAGAGCCTGGCCCAAGACCAACTACCTCAAACCACCAAATTGGGACAGTGTTTGATTCGGGCTTAGCCCTGCTGGAACAAGCATTGCATATGAGAGAGGTTGCAAAAATGATCTTATTCATCACAGGTTTGCATCAACACAATTGCATCAAAAAATTACAACAATAGTTGGAGGTCATCATCATGACCTCAGACAAGTTGATGTTCTCATTCATTACAAGTTTAGCTACAAATATTGAAATCAGTCATCATCGGCCATACATCCAAATATCATCTCTGGTTTAGCTACATTGGTCTACAATAATATGAAAACAAATCCTCAGTCATAGCTTTCTTCTGCGCATAGAGTTTTTGACATCATAGGATTAGAAAACACATTAGGCCTCAGTTAAGTGAACCAAAAATGAATCATAGGTGGCTGCATGTGAAGAAAAAAATATCAAAAAACAGCAAGAGATCATAGTCATGAATGTCATGTAGTTGTGCTCAGGATAGTTCCCTGCCTTCACTTGGCATTGCACCAGTGTTGCAAGGGACTTGTCCTGTCCCACAAGTCCAAAACAGTCATGACGAAACCATGAAAACAACAGAATAACAGAATCATTTCCACATAGCAGCCATCTCATCATTGGTTACAACATCATCAGCCAAAAATATGGCAAACATGTATATCATCACAGGCAAAAGATAATTAAACATATGAGCAAACATGTATATCATCACAGGCAAATGGCAATTAAACATCAAAGCAAACATGTAGATATGATGAACAACTGCAAATCTGATGAAGCCAACAGAGGCTTCAATTACATAAAACAGCAAATAGTTCTGCTCACATTGAGTGAGCCAAAATGTAGTTCTGCTCACATTCAGTGAGCCAAAATATAGTTTCTTTAGTTAGCCACCTTCCCACTAACTAAACCCAAAAGGACAGGTGCTGGTCAGCCCTCTACCATGCACAAATTCTAGCCAAAATGTGACACAAAAGAGAAGAGAGGGCAGAACTACATGTAGTAGTTCTTGCCAAGGTAGGTCCTCAGCCATATGGCCCTGTGGGGGGTTGACATTTGCACAAAACCAGTTGCAATTGCCTTGTGCTCAAGGAGGTAGGTGTAGGCAACAATCAAGGCATCAGTGCTGAACTCAGTCATGTCCATGACAGCAAGGTAGAGGTCTGGGTCAACATGTGCAGCACCTGTCTTGATCATAGCATTGGCAACATTATTGACAGCATCATTCATGTTGGTCATCATTAGAATCTCTTCCTCAGTGAAGGTGCCCCTCTTCCTCTTACCACCAACAGTCTCAGACACTGGAACTGTGGTCTTGCTGCCCTCACCATACTCAAAGGCAGTTTTGCCCCTATCAGCCTCCTTCTTAACAGCCACACTATCAGCCTCCAGCTTAGCAGCCACACTTTCAGCCTTGTTGACCTCCAAAGGTTCATTGGAACCTAATGCAAACCTACCAGTAGGCAAGGTACTACCAAAGAGAGTCTCTAACTCAGAGTAGAACCTGATTGGAGTGTTCAGAAACTCAGCATCCTTAGGGTGGTCCTGAAGAGAGGGCACACAGTTTAGAAGAGAGAGGGCACACAGTTAAGAAGAGAGGCACATATACTTAAGAAGAGATTCTTCAGACAGGGCTAGGTACCTTGCAATGACCAAGGTAGTGGTCCTGTTCTAGCATTATGGCACAAGCATCTTCATCAAAGCTTGCCCCACTAAGGTCCTTCAGCTTAGCAATCTTAGACCACTTCTGTTTCCACTTCCTCAGGTGATTGTACACTTGAGTTGCACTAATAGGCACCCCACTGTACTCAGTAACTAACCTAGCTACTGTATTGACATCTTTGTCCTTGTAGGTCTTGTCAGTCTTAGACCCCTCACTAACAATCTAGGCCATCCTCCTGAGGACAAACCCAGAAGTGTTGTTATTCCACCTCATAGGGCCTGGCTGACCTGCAGCCTCACCATCTACCAGGTCAACAACATCAGGTGCAGCTCCTACAGTTTGCTTCCACCATGTTGAGCAAACCCATCTTGGGCATCAAGGTTAAATGCAGCCATCCTATCATTATCAATATCAGGGAGTGAACAATATAATGCAGAACACAGACAAGTTGCAGCACAAGAAACCAATCAATATGAGTGAACAACAAATTTTTGGTCTCAGACATAGCATGTATAAGTAAATAAATGTTACACTACATTAGTTCCATATCCAAGGTCTACTTAATTATTTTACACATCCATGAAATGCAAAAATCAAGTCCTAGAGGAACCCCTAGCCACATAGCATTGCAAATGTCATCCCTCACATACCACCATAGCAGTTCCTCTAGAGGTAGTTCACCAGGATCATCATCTGGCACAGCACATTGAAATCCTTCCTCAACTAGAACAATAGAGTCTAGCCCAAAACCAAAAATCAAGATGCGGTATGCATGTGCTTGCACAAGTTTCACTTGTGTCTTGTATATGTGGAAAGATTTGTTGTCTATAATTCTGAACCTCCCTTTAAGTGCACCAAAGGCCCTCTCCACTGTGACCCTTAGTGAAGAGTGCCTAAGGTTGAATAGCTCCCTTGCATTGGTGGGTTGATTTGTGCTGGAGAACTCACTCAAGTGATACCTAACCCCCCTATATGGAGGCAAGAAGCCATTTCTGCATGCATATCCAGCATCTACCAGGTAGTAATGACCTACAATTAGTGGAGGATTAGTGTAACAGTGTGTAATGTGTCATAGTGACCATAAGTGGATTGACTAGCTAATGCGATTTACTTTGGGAGTGAACCCATCATTTCTGGCAATGGTATCAACCAAAATTAGTGCATCATGGGCCGATCCTTCCCAGCCAGCTAGAACATATGTGAACTTTAGGTCAAAGTTCACAGCAGCCATCACATTCTGTGTTGGGTTGGACTTCCTACCCCTGAAAGCTTGCTGCATGTGTCTAGGCACCCTTGCCAACACATGAGTGTCATCAATGGCACCAATGCATTTCTACAGATATGTCCATAAGGAAAGAGATTAACATTAACAGATGAACATGTGTGTCAAACACATAGACATGTGCATGTGTGTGAATCAGCCAAGATATGACAATACCTTGAGATAAGGGAACTATTGATGCAAAAATAGGACGTCACCCTTGCGCGCGACACACGTGACTCCCCGGTCTGTAGCGAGGCGTGCCAGCCAATCTGACCTATTGATTGACAATGGAAAATATTAGGGATCGGCTAGAGAATCGATGGCCTTGCAGTGACACGTGTACCAGCCAATCGGCCGATACGGATGAAGCGGGATCGGCCGGCTCGAAAGCGACTGAAGCGCGGATGTGATCGGCTGGATCGGCCGATCGTGACGTCAGCGCTCGAGTAGGTCGGAATCGGCTGCGGTGTTAGAAGCCGATAGGATCTAGATCGAGCGGATGATAATGATAATAGCTAAAACTACAAGAATTTGGTACGAAAACTTGTAGATCTTGCTAATATCGGTAAGGGGTGAATAAAGAACTAGACGAAACCTCAGCGATGCACCCGGAGGTTAAAGCCTAGGATTATTCAGTAAAACGGTACTCACAAGCTTGCCGGAGATCAGCTGATGCAGCCCGACAAACCCGAAGCACGGCGTTGTAGAAAAGAGAAAAAACGCAATGGTGAAGTCACCGAAAAGTAGATGCTGTAAAGGTAGATGTTGTAAAGTAGATGCAGTAAAAGTAAAGGGTTTGCCCGGAGGTGGTTTGTTTGATATTGGTGTGTACAGATTTTCCGACCACGCAGGGTCGCTATTTATGTCCTGAGGACAACCCAGACTCCTAGCCGATCACGGCACTGTTTTCTTGCATCTAAAGACAAAAAGACTAAAAATAGAAAAGGACTCTCACAGGAGTCAAAAGACCTTCTAAAAACTGACTCTTGACCCGTTGTCAATCATGGACTGACCCGCCTCCATCGTGCTTTCCTTTTGGCATATCCCTTTGAATACCGTCTTCTTCACACCCATCGGCCGATCTTCTGGTTAGTCATCGGCCGATCGCTCTGACTTGCTAGCCCACTGTCAGGGTTGAATCCCTCTGACCATCGGTGATCCGTGTTGACTGTCCTTCTCTTCCTTCAATCGGCCAATTACACTGCCTTTCATCAGCTTCTCCTTATCCTTTTGACCTGTTTTCCAAAAAGCGGTGTCAACACATGCCCCCAGTGAGTAAATAATCCTTTTGCTTCGAAATTTGCCTGATATCTTTTGAATAATAGTCAAATCTCCCCGTGATTGTCCTGATCAATCTCCATTGATATGTCTTGTCCTTTCCATCTGCCTTTTCTTGGGATTATTCACCATGTGACTCTTTGGCATCTCTCATTCCCCTTCCCTATAAGACTCATTCTTTTACTCGTAGGTTCTTTGTATTGACCTTGGGTTCTTCCTGATGTAGATGTTAACTCTTTTAGTCTTATGGGTATGAGAGGCATCTTCCCCTGGAAAATTCTGCGAGCGCCGATGATCCTTACTGGCCATTGATGGACTCGACTCAAAATAGCATTCCCTTTGGTGAGTTAGTAGACTCTGGTTGTAATTTTGAGCAGAAGATGTCTGTGAACTATGCTCTGCAGTTTGTAGACGTGACAGAGAAACTCCCCACCGTTTAGATGTGTATTGGTCATCCTCTATTTAGGAGTTATTTCCCTGAATCAGTCATCTTTTGGAAACTGAGCCATTCACAGGTTATCTGTTTCCCCTTTCACCGGATCTGGCATCTTCAGTTTCCGTCTTTTCTGGTTCTTCCACCTCTATCTCTTCTGGCGCTCTGGCTATAAATAAACATCCTTATACCTTCGCGGAAACCACATCTTCTTTCGACTATGGCTCGAGATATAGGTCCAGGGAGCTTTAGACTCTTGCTCTTCGATTCTTTCTTTCTCCCCTGACTCAAGATGGCTAGAGGAATTTTTGTGAAACAGTCCAGAATATACTCCTCTCTCTAGTCTCCTTTTGTGAAGCCAGGAGGTCCAACAGCTAGAAGAATCCTTGTGATGCAATTAGGTGCATCAGCTGGTGGAGGAGGGTGGAGGTTGCCCCTGGGCGTTGCGGAAAGAAGAACAACCCTATGTCTTCTCTCCCAACAAGTTTGACGGGGAGAGTTACCGCATCTGGTGATTCATCTTCGTCAAACCTATTCTTTTTTGTTTTTCTCTTTCTTCGGCCCTATCATTTGTCTGGTGATGACCAATGTAATCGATCTGTAATGAATTGTTCAAGTTTGTCCTCCCAATGTATTCTTTCAGATCTGCATTGTAATGTCACCATTGTAATTGAAGATGAGAGAATATATATATATATATATATATATATATATGTATATGTATATATATATGTATATATATATATTTGTTCTAAGGGCGATTTGTACATCGGCCATAACCTAAAACCGAACATGCTTCGATGATTTAGCTTTTTGCTATTAAAGACGACTTTATTCACAATCGGCTGTAACTTGAGTCTCGAATCGGCCGCTTTTAGGTTCTGATTAGACTAAGCATCTACCCATATGCTTGGATAGTACTTCTTCAAATATTTCCCGTTCAATGCTCTGGCAAACTTCTCTCCTTCCAATGTCTCTAGAATATATGCATTTCCAGGTACGCATTGGTTGATCCGATATGGTCCTTCCCAATTAGGTGACCACTTCCCATATTTAGGATCCCTTGAGCTGATTGGCAATATGAGCTTCCAGACGGATCTCCTTCAAAGAAATTCTTTACCTTTGACTTTCTTGTCATACCATCTGGCTACCCTTCTTTTATTCTTTTTGATATTCTCTAAAGCTCTCAGCCGATTACCAGCAAGATCTTCTAATTCCTCCTTCATCATAGCTGAATAATCATCGACCGATAGCTGATCTTGTAAAGAAGTTCTCCTGGATCCGGCTCTCAGTTCCCAAGGTAGTACAGCATCATGACCATACACTAGTTGATATGGTGATACCTTGGTCGCTCGTGGCATGCCATCTGTATGCCCATAGTGCTTCATTAAGGACCGTATGCCATCGCTTAGGACTTTCATCAATATTGCGTTTGATCAATTTGATGATGCCCTTGTTTGCCGCTTCTGCCTGTCCATTTGCCTGAGCATAATAGGGAGATGAGTTTAACAGTTTGATTCCCAAAGAATTTGCATATTCTTCGAATTCCCCTGAGGTAAATTGACTTCCTTGATCGGTTGTGATAGTTTGAGGTATACCAAACCGATAGATAATATGTTCATTGACAAAATCGATCATATTGCCTGACATCACAGTCTTGATTGGGATGGCTTCAACCCACTTTGTGAAATAATCCATAGCCACCAGCACGAATTTATGACCTTTGCTCGATGGTGGATATATCTGCCCGATCAAATCAATTGCCCAACCTCTGAACGGCCACGGCTTGATTATTGGGTTCATTGTTGATGCCGGAACCCTTTGAATGCTTCCAAACTTCTGACACTCTTAGCATCCTTTGTAATACTTGAAGCAATCTTCCAATATCGTTGGCCAATAATCATTATTGTTCCTGATCATCCACTTCATCTTGAATGTTGACTGATGAGCTCCACAGACTCCCTCATGAATCTCTCCCATTAAAATTTTAGCTTCTTCTTCACCGAGACATTTGAGTAGGACTCCATCGATGGTACGATAATATAGCTCATCTTCCAACAGAACATACTTAATGGCCCTGTACCTCAGTTGTTTATCAACCTTCTTGGATGGATTTTTCAGATAATCTATTATTTCTTTCCTCCAATCCTCAGCTGATAATTCCACAGTCAGAATCGGCCGATATCCTGATGCCCCTTGGGCCAGCCGATTAGCTTCACTATTATGACACTTAGGGATATGTTCAAGTTTTACTATCTTGAATTCTGAGTAATCGAAGACATTCTTCATGATAAACCCTCAATATGTCATCTTTGCATTCATATTCCCCTGCCAACTGATTTATCACGAGTTGAGAATCTCCAAATATCTCAACAACTTCAGCATTGACTTCTCGTAGTAGCTTTATCCCTTTTAACACTGCCTGGTACTCAGCTTGATTGTTTGTCGAAGTCTTCTCAATTGGGATGGAAAATTCATAATTTGCTCCTTGAGGTGAGATGAGGACGATTCCGATCCCAGCTCCTACTCCACATGATGATCCATCAAAGAACATAGTCCATGGAATAGGTTCTACAACTGCAACTTTAGGTCCACAATGCTGAGTTACCAGATCGGCCATTACTTGCCCTTTGATTGCTTTGGCCGATTGATAGGTCAAATCAAATTCTGACAAAGCTAAGATCCATTTTCCGATCCTGCCTTTCAAGATTGGTAATGACAACATATATTTGACCACATCATCCTTGCACACCACAGTGCATTCGGCAGTTAATAGGTAGGGCCTCAACTTTGTGCATGAGAAATATAAGCATAAGCAGGATTCCGGCGACGATCAGATGCGCCAACCTCCGGATGAAGCGGGGTAGGGGGGAGGAATACATCCCTCCTCACGACGAGCTCCAGCCGTGGCACAAGAGTTGGTTCTACCTAAGATCCCAATCCGCCGAGGCGCCGAAGAGCTGGAGCCACGGGCCCCTAGAGGCGGAGCAGACGAAGCTGCTCAAGGATTGCTGGGCGATCCTGACCCGGCTTCGCAATGCCAGGGTCGATTTGACGGTCGTCATCGGACAGTACCACACGTTAGGGATCGTCCCGCTCCGGCGGCGGCCCCTGCGCATCTGCGAGATGACGCCCAACAGGGCGCCCTTCGAAGGGACCGTGACGGCGCTCGAGCCTCCCTCATTGGATGAGATCCAGCACTGTGTGGGGCTGGCCATCGGGAAGGTGTCGTACTCGTGGCCACCATCCTGGCTTCTGCCCATGCTTCCCCATTAGGGGACCAAAAAATATGTAAGCTTTCCCCACTTTCCGACTAGCCTTTCGACTAGTTTTGGAGTCTTCGTTGATAGTGTCTTCTCGGAGCTCTTGGCCATCGTAGTGATTCCTTTCCTTTTTCTTGTTCTTAGCTGAGGTCTGCGGACCCTATCCCCGCGAAGCCTCCTCTCCCCCAGGACGCGATACGGAATCGCTCCAACACCGCCGCAGAGAAGAGGAGGGCTGACCGCAAGGCCAAGCACAAGAAAGAGGAGATCGCGAAGCGTGAGCGGAACGACCGCTGCGCCAAGCGCCAGAAGCTAAAGGAGATTGCCGTCTCCTCGGACGAGGACCCCTCGCCGTCGCCACTGTGGTCCGGCAACGAGAGGAGTGCTAGCGTTGACTAGAGCGCTCTGTCGACGCCACCTGCGTCGCCCCCTCCTCAGCAGCAGACCACGGAGGCCAGCTCGAGACGGCGGCCAGAGCCGACCGTCCGTGAGCGGGGGTCGAGCTCCAGCTTGCACCCGAACCCCCGCCCAGCCCAAGAGGACCAGAGGGTGACCCGCTCCCAGGCGGCCCCCGTCAGCCATCAACCTCCAAGGAAGAGGAGGGATTCTCCGCAACGGGACGACCCGTCCAGGTGGCCGACGGACCGCGATTCGTCCTCCCACCGCTCTTCCGGTGACACAACACGGCGGGAGTCGCGCTCCCCGAAGAGGCGGTCGCTGTCTGAGGCGAGATCGACACCGCCAATGTCTTCCCCGAGTGCACCGCAGGGGGGAAACACGAGCATACCCCCACGACTCCTTCAATCGCCTTGTAGGTCCCTCTCGCTCCAGGTGGAGGTCGGAGTCCATCCTCCGACGTGGTGGCGGGCAAGAGGTCAGCCCCCGAGTCGTCGGGTGACCAGAGGTTAGCCGTTGAGTCGGGCGTGGCTGCTAGGCCCGTCAAGCGGGCCCGCATCTCTTCCTCCATGTATGTACTGTCTCGCAGCATCTTGTTTCGTTCTTGCTGTCCTTCGTTCGCCTTTCAATTTATTTTTCTGTGCCAGCCGCGCCAACACTAGTGCGCTCAGAATCGCGCTACAGAAACATGTGGTCTGCCGCGATCCTCCACTGAGCCGCTCGGCGACCCCTCCGCCTGAGTCGGCAACGGCACAGGCCGAGAGCGGGTCCGCCGAGGTGGTTAAGGTCCTCGAGGCGGTGGCGCCTTCACTGGCATCGGAAGTTGGTGGAATAGTCGGGGGGCAAACAACCCCCGAGGAGGTTGAGCCCCCGGCGGCGCCCACCGTCGATCGCGATGCCGGCTCGTCGGTGGCTCCCGAGGCAGGCGTGCCTCGTGCGTCGCATGTCGGCGGAAGCAGGGCGGAAGCTGTCGTACAGACATCCCTGGGCCCACTACTCAGGTGGGTACTGGGACCGACTACTCTGTGGACTCCTGGGACTACTCGGATTGGGCTACACGACACCTGTTGGCGTGGAGCGCAAGACTTACAGAGGATTAGTACTCGGTTAGGAAGCTAGACATGTCCGGATCCATGTAGAGTACTCCTAGCCGTACACGACTAGTACTCCTCTGACAAACCAACTTGTAACCCTGCGTCCTATACTATATAAGGCGAGGCAGGGACCCCTATCTCATCATCCGCATCATCCTGTAAACACACCCAATCAATCCAGAGCTACACAAAGATACGATTTAGGGTATTACGCACCTCGCGGCCCGAACCTGTCTAAATTGTGTGCCACGTGTCTCTCCTTCGAGTTACCGATCTCGGCGAGGCCACATTCATCTACCTCGGGTACTCCCCTTGGTAGGTTGCCGGTCTAAAACACCGACAGCTGGCGCGCCAGGTAGGGGTACTCGCCGAAGATCACATGGCGAACTCGACGGCTTCAATCGTCATCAAGCCAACCGCCGCTTTCAATCGCGGTGACACCTTCGTCTTCGGCTCCTGGGTCTGCACCTCTGATGGTGCTAGATCGTTCCAGCGCTACCTCACCATGACTCCGGATCCAAAGACCGGGCTCGTGACGCTTCCCGAAGCCGTCATGGGTCAACTCGTCGAAAAATTCGACGAATTTTCGCTCTGCCATCAAGTCGCCGACTTCGAGTTTGGATCCGCCTCCAACTCGAACTCGACGTCGCCCTGGATCATTTCATACTAGCCGGCTCCTGAGCCATCGTGTGAAGCGGTCCTCCTCCACGAGCACTTCCCATACGGTCTCGCAACTCGGCGGTGGTCCACGCGGAAGCCCTCCATCGCACGGCCGGCAAGGAGATCGCCTCGAGTACTCCTGACTCCAACACCGCAACCGGCTACTACTCGGACTCTTCCTACGAAGTTCGACTTGGATCGGACCCAATCGAGTCCGAGTCGAGCTCAACATGGTGAGGAACCTGCCGTCCTCGCGACCGCCTGGTCATTACATCTACTCCCGCCGGCAGATTCGTCATCGCCCGACCAAAACCCACAGACTGACGGACGACAACTCACCTGCGTCACCTACCTCAATTCACTCCCCTTCCGTGAGGGACCCCACCGGCTCCAAACGACGAGCACACCCCACCGAGGTGGCGACTCATCGACCCCAGTCTGCACTCCCGACCGTGAAGTCTTCATGACGACCGGAGATGGGACCTCGAAAATCGACCCGACCGGTACCTTTGACGATATCTCGGAGGATGAGTTGTCTGCGCCAACGCACCTCCCAACGAGACCATCAAGACAAGAACGCCCCGACGACCCTCGGAATAGGAAGCGATCGACGAGACATCTCCGTGAGACTCTCCCCATCCGGAACCTCAATGAGGCTCTGGAGCAAGTTGCCAACCGGGTACACACCACTCCTGAGCAATGCCTCATGTCTATCACCACGATAGCATGACAAGCCCAGGGGATCCGTGCAGGTGAAGTCATCGCTAAGCTCAAGTTCGCCTGCTTGAAGGACGGCAGGATTCCGGCGATGATCAGATGCGCCAACCTCCGGATGAAGCGGGGTAGGGGGAGGAGTACATCCCCTCCTCGCTGACGAGCTCCAACAGCGGCTGGCACAAGGGTTGGTTCTACCTCAAGAACGGCCCCGAGCACCCGCTGCCGGAGTACACCGACGTCCCAATCGCTGAGGCGCCGAAGAGCTGGAGCCACAGGCCCCTAGGAGGCGAGGCAGCTGCTCAAGGATTGTGATCCTGACCCGGCTCTGCAATGCCAGGGTCGATTTGGCGGCCGTCATCGGACAGTACCACACGTTAGGGATCGTCCCGCTCCGGCGGCGGCCCAGTAAGAATCCTAAACCTGTCGACGTGATGTGGGAATCCCCAGCAGTAGAACAATACGACGAAGACATCTCAGAAGACAGTAGACGGGTTGACATCGACAGCCTCGAAGAAGCCTGCCGCCTCGTCCGATCGAAGAAGGTACCTAGAGGGTATCCGACGCTACCATGATCGCAACGTCAAGGAACGATCCTTCAACGTCGGCGACCTAGTCCTCCGTCGCATCCAGAACACGGACGGACTACACAAGCTCAGCTCACCGTGGGAAGGTCCCTTCTCAGTCTCCAAGGTGACCGAACCAGGCTCCTACCGCCTCCAAACACTTGAAGGTGACGACATCAGCAACTCGTGGAACGTCGACCAGCTATGTGCTTCTACGCGTGGTCGCTCGACTACTCATCTACAAGTCCGGTCTATACGGCTACTCACAGACTCTTTGCTGTAAGCGGCCTCTCGGTCCTAGCACTAGTCTCCGGACTACTCTTCTCCAAGATCCAGCAACAACGGCTACTAACGGATCTTGGCCTGCTCAGAGCATTCAGGACTCTAGTGGCGGTCTACAAGACCATGTACTCTAGATCCAGCCTATACGGCTACTAACGGATCTTCATCTGTAAGTGGCTCAAGGGCCCTAGCAACCACTTAGCCGTAGGCGGCCTACGGGTCCTGGCGACTACACTTGTAAACAGCTCTGGCCATCCAGGTGTACTCCTTCATCAGGAATAAAGATTGATTCTATTCAAACTTCTTTACTGTGCCTTTCGATCGAGACTCTCACCGAGTACTACTACTCACAACTTTTCCATGGTTCGGTACTCCGCACACTTCGATGCAAGTGGCGGCCACGAGTACTCATTTCACATACAAAACGTGGACAACTTTCATTGATAATTCAAACAAGTCACTGACTACTTTGTTTGCCTTATAACTACTACTCTAGCTACCTCTATTGGTACATCTACTGGAGATTAAGCTTCTCCACCACCTGCTCAGCGATGGGCGCCATCTCGTCGAGAAGGGTCTTGTACTGATCATCGCTACAGCTTAGTCAAGACCGCCGGCTACCACATCCACCTGCCTTGTGAAGTATGACTTCATGTACGCCAGCACCTGGTTTGGGATAGACTTCGCCAGATGCTTGACATACGTCGCCAACCGTCCGGGGGCTTCCTTCAAACGGTCCACCAATGGAGCTATCTTGGGTCCGCCCGGATGCGGCACCAGCAACCTTGCGATGGGCAGTGCGGCTTCCTCAAGCTCTTTCAGCTGGCCTTGAAGCTTCTCGCAGTCTTCATTCAATTTCTGCAGAGATTTATAGCAATTTACAAGATCACAATCTGAGGCTTCATAGAGCTCCATGTGCGTGATGCACTCATGGCGTAGCTGGGCGTAGTCGTACTCAAGTACCTCTCTTTTGTCGGTCTCACGGTACACGATATTCTTGAGGTCCGTCTCCGACGCCTTCAGCTAGTCAACTCTTGCCTCAAGCTCTGCAGACAACTCAATTCAAGGTCAGACTATTCACAAGTGCTACAATAAGTACTCAAGGGCTTTGGCGGAAGACGTACCCTTGTTCTTCTGGCGTAGCGACTTGTTCTTCCGGATCAAGTCGTCCCTCTTCTCCTGCATCTCCTGCACCTCGTTATGGTACTGGGCGAAGGTGCCATCAAGCTTGGATTGGAGTAGAGCCGCATGCTTCTTCGACTTGTCTAGCTCCTTCTCCAGGCCTTCGGTGTGAAGAACTGTGTCACCATACCCCTTCAGAAGATCAAACTTCTGTCGGGACCGCTCAACCACATCCTGCGCAAGACAGAATCAGTCCATGAGTACACAATGCCCTGCACAAGCAAGACTAGTCAGGGCACCCGCAACGTACCTTGACCCATTGCTCAGTGCGGTGCCATGACTCCATGCTCAGAGCGACAACGGCTGGGTCGATAAGGTTGTCTTCCAGCAGCTCAAGACCCCCATGGCTTGATGATGCCGCCTCTGGCATGGGCGCCGAGCGAAGCGGCGCAGCCTCTTCTATGATCGGCTCGTGGACGACTACTCCTTTGCCTCGGGAGGCGGATCGACCGCGCTTCCGCACTCAGCTCGGGGCTACCGTAGTCCCCAGCCCGGGCCGTCACGCCGTTGCCCCAACAACCGGTTCTGTGGGTTCCGTCTCCACAGTAGCCGTCTCCATCGCCACGGCTTCAGGGATCGCGGCTCCCTCAGCTTGTGCTCCTGCCAAGATGAGTACAAGAAGTCAATTTCAACAACTACGACTACTACACATGATGACTATCAGTGATGACAGGACACATACCTTCGACCAAGGTGGCTTCTTCCAGTGTTGACTCCACTGCGGCTTCAGCCTGTGGTGGTGGTGTGGGTTCGCACTCCTCCACCGAGCGGCCCTCTCCATCGGCCAGAGTGCTAGTCTCCCCACCATCCCACGACAAGTCCGTGGACTTCCTGCATCACAAACTATCCAGTCAGCAATGCAAAGATTACCGACTACACACCTACTTAAGAGTTCAGGGAACTTACAGGGTTGATCGCACGATGGTCACGGTCAGAGCGCCAAGTATACTGGCAATGTCAACTATGCCAGCCTCGCTGCTTCAAGCCAGCATGAGCCTCCTCCTGCGCTGCATGCGGGGGAGGGCAGCATCCTTCTTCGACCGACGCCCACAAGTCTACGGCGCGGGTCTCTTGTTGTGCCGCTACTGGTACGGCTTCTTCAGTGGTTGGAGGCGGGCTGACACTCTTCTCAGCTCCCGCCCCCACCGTCTCCCAGACATCCTCGTCGCCTTGATCAATAGGGTCCGAGGAGGGGATGTCCTGCAACAGGTCAAATGAGCTTGTCAGCACCAGACTACTCGTTGGCTGTACTCGACTACTTTAGTCGTGGTATTCACCTCTTGGCTGGTGGTTTCGGAGATCTTCAGCTTCTTGACGACGCATTTCCGCACCACGTTGCGCGGCTTCCTGGGCGGCACCGGCAAACTAGCCTCGAGGCTAGATGGCTTCTCGATGACGGGGATGTTGGGCATCCCAGCCCGGCTGAACCTTGAGCGGAGTCGGAACCGCTGCTGCAGCGTCTCTTCATCCTCGTCATCAGAGCTGTCCTCGATGACGACGGCATCACTGCCTTCACCGACTTCGCGGCGCTCCTTCCCCTTGGGCTCCGCTTTCCCCTCCGCCTGTCCTTCGAGTCGCGGAGGGGAGGGCGGGACGGAGATGTACTTCTCCAGATCGTCCTGAAACATCAAGCAAGCATGAGTACGACTACGTCAAGTAAACCAGTACCCGGGAGCTAATGTCACGACTACTCACTTGGTTCGGCGGCCGAGCCGCGGAGTACTCTGGCACCGAACATGGCGTGTATGGGGGTATGTCTTTGAAGATCTTGCCCAGCCTGTCAATAATGACATCGTCTTCACTGTCTTCGCCAGGCATCCGGGATGTATCCTCGTTGCCGGTGTACTGGTACCCGAGGGTGTCTCGCGCCATCAACGGCTGCACCCTCCTCTTCATGAAACTGAAGGCCACGTGCTCGGCTCTCAGTCCGGCCTCTCGTAGGGCCTTGATTTTCTTCAGCAGAGAAGGTAGCTGAATACCTTCCTGCATGGTGGGCTC
Organism: Cenchrus purpureus; assembly: GCA_022644695.1. NCBI lineage: Eukaryota > Viridiplantae > Streptophyta > Magnoliopsida > Poales > Poaceae > Cenchrus > Cenchrus purpureus. Next base: position 16,711,965 of record CP053462.1, read on the forward strand.
CGTGTTCCACCACGGCGCATGCTTCGGTTGATGACCGCTCGGCTTCGGCAGCTCCGGATGGTGGTTGCAGATGTAGAACCACTTTGCCTTCCAGTCCTGGTTGGAGTCTATCAACTTGTACGGCAGGTACTGGTCGGCGGCATCCTCTTGCATCTGAATCCCGGCACCTCCGACTACTCGCGGGTCATTGCTGCTCGGTTGCGGTTTCAACCGGAAGAATTTCCGAAACAAAATCCAGTGGGGCTTGATCCCCACAAAGGCTTCACAGAAATGTATGAAGATGGAGACGTGGAAGATACCATTGGGGTTAAGGTTGAGGTACTCGATTCCGTAGTACCTGAGAAGCCCCTTGAAGAAGTCACTGGCCGGCAGCGCAAGTCCACTCTCCACGAACCGGGCGAACATCGGGATCTCGTCCGGATTCTTCTCCATCGGGTATGGGTCCCCAGTGGTGGTGCGCCATAGATCCATCTCCTTCTCGCGGAGGAATCTACTGTTGACCAAGGCGAGCAGATCCTCAGTTTTCGACTTCGCTTTCTTCCACTCTTTCGCCGGATTGGGGCGAGGGGACGAGAGTGGCGACGACGACTGGCCGGCATCCTTGGCCTCACTGCGGCTCCTCTTCTTCGTTGCATCGGTCTTTGAGCTCTTCACCGGGGACGTCTTCATCCTCGAAGTGACGGGTGTCTTCACTCGCATTCGCTCGGGGCTACAGAGGCGGGCGGACGGGCGGCGCAAGTAGATCCAATCTACTTTGTGGTGGCAGCGGTGGCAGCAGAGGAGCAGAGAGGGCGGTCTCAGATCTAATCTGGGGGAATGCTACTGCTGGGAGTGAAAAACCCTAAGGGGTTCACTGGTTATTTATAACCAGCCAGGCGGCTCAGTTCTCAGCGGGCAGATAAGGTGCCAGACGAGTGACTCGGCACGACTCTTCAATTCACTGCGACTGGCGCTCTCAGTCTCGGGGGATCGACTACGTCAGTTGGACTCAGTGGGCTACAACTAGATCCCAGACCCACTCAAGACACATTCTACAGTCAAGATGATCCTTCAATTCGAGAGAGAGTACTCAACTCAAGGCTCGGGGGCTCCGTGCCATTTGTCCATCGGTTTTTTCTCCGGATTTTTGGGGATAAGATTGGCAGAACTTCAGATTGACCCTCAGCTTGAATCTGCGATTCGACCTAAGGCTCGGGGGCTACATTCCATATGGAATGCGATTCTCCGAATCGCATTTTCCATATGGTTTCTTCATCAAGACAACACGAGTACTATTGAAGACCTTCGAGAGAAGCACTCGGGGACGCTTAGGGACTACTCGAGAAGACTTCAAGACTACTCAAAGATCAGCTGGAGTACCTTCCAGCCTCGGGATGATTCAAGCATTCTTGAGGACTTTTGGCTTGTGGAACTCGGGGAGCTCAAGGACTACTCGCCAAGGCCATCACGACTACTCGAAGACATCCTGCTCGACTACAAAGTACTCGAGGGCTTGTCGTACAGACATCCCTGGGCCCACTACTCAGGTGGGTACTGGGACCGACTACTCCGTGGACCCCTGGGACTACTCGGATTGGGCTACACGGCACCTGTTGGCGTGAAGCGCAAGACTTATAGAGGATTAGTACTCGGTTAGGAAGCTAGACATGTCCGGATCCATGTAGAGTACTCCTAGCCGTACACGACTAGTACTCCTCTGACAAACCGCCTTGTAACCCTGCCTCCCGGACTATATAAGGCGAGGCAGGGACCCCTATCTCATTATCCGCATCATCCTGTAAACACACCCAATCAATCCAGAGCTATGCAGCATACAGGACGTAGGGTATTACGCACCTCGCGGCCCGAACCTGTCTAAATTGTGTGCCACGTGTCTCTCCTTCGAGTTACCGATCTCGGCGAGGCCACATTCATCTACCTCGGGTACTCCCCTTGGTAGGTTGTCGGTCTAAAACACCGACAGAAGTGCCGGCGGATTCCGAGACATCCATCCAGGCGTAGGAGGTCGCTGACCTTGAAAGGCCCAACCTCTCGGGTGGCGACACTGCCGCCTTCGAGGTTGAGCTGGAACGGTGCCTGTCGGGGCCGGAGGAGCCAGCGGCCGAGGCGTTTGTGCCATCCACCTCCTCGGTTGCGGCCGCAGTCGAGATGGCCGGGGCCAACCCCGAGGAGTCCACGACCGAGGCGGCAGAGGCGGAGTCGGACGCCGACGTGCCCCCAACGTCCACCGTGAGTGCGGTGGCGCCACCTGCAAGCGTGGTGGTGCCTGCCGCGAGTACATCGGTGGAGCCATCGCTCCAGCCCACCGTTCCCGGCCAGCGTGGTGGTGCCGGTCGCGGACACGCCCGCCCGCAGCGGTGCTGCCACTCCCGAAGATGTGGCGGGAGGCATCTCCCCGGATACGAACCGGGAAGTTGGGGAGAGCTCGGGAGCTCACCCCTTCTCGGCCGCGGGGTTGCTGACGGCACCGCCGGAGGGGGGAGAGCACATCCTCGACCTCGTGCGCTCCTCATGGACTGGGACCCACGAGGCCGAGCCGCACGACGATGAGGACGAAGATGCCACGGCCCGTCACCATCTCGAACGGGGCTTAAGGTGGGCAGAACGAGCGTTCGATGAGCTCATCCTCCCCGCCACAATGGTGAGTTTGCCGAGCCCGATCTTGGTCTTGTTCCTTTGTCTTTGCAGGCGTCGCTGTAGATAATATTCTACTCGGAACAGGTGCTCGCAAACTACAGCGCCAAGAAGGCGCGCACTATCGAGGAGCTTCGGGCCGAGTGTAGTATCGATGGCCTATAGAAGGGGGGGTTGAATATGGGCCTTCTTCAAATTTCTAGAAGATAAAGCAAACCTTAACCTATATCTCTAGTGTTGCCCATCTAAAAAGGATTCTTCCTACCAACTAAGCACACTAGCAACCAAGTTCCTTAGCAAGACTCACACTAACATGTGAAAAGCACCCTAGTCAAGAAATGCAACAAGCAAAGCAAACTAGAGGAAACAAAAGCAAGGGAACTTAAGAGCTGAAAGTAAATGTGGAATTAAGTGCAAGAAGGTAGAAAGGGAAGACACAAGACAACCGAATTTTTTCCCGTGGTATCGAGAAGTTGACGCTTCTCCCTAATCCACGTTGGAGCACTCACAAAGAGTTTTGCTCCCTCTCAAGCCACTTAGACTTGAGTGCTCACTAAGAGTACCCGTTCTCCATCTCCGGAATGGTGGGTCTCAATCCATTTACACCAAGAACTTCCCGGGGCTCCCACAATCTCCAAGAGCTCACAAGAACCCCAATCACCGAGACCGTCTAGGAGCCGACAAACTCCAAGAGTAACAAGCTCACAACCTTTCACTTGACCAATGCACTCCTATGCCATTGAAAGCACCTTGAAACTCTTGATCACCAAAAAGAATCCTCTTGCCTAGGAAGATGAAATCCAATTGATCAAAGCACTAACTCTCCTTCTCCTTGGCTCAGTAGGTCTTTAGAGTGGCAAAGGCAGCTCAAGAGATGTAGGGGGTCCAATTTATAGGGCTAGCAAGGGAGGCCAGCCATTGGAAAAGTCCTCTAAAAAATAGTACCGTCGGATGAACCGATGGTTCCCCCTGCGATAGTGTCGGATCATCCGGTCACTCTGTGTCTCGAATTATAGCCGTTGAACTCGAACGTTGTACCAATTCATCCGACGCATACACCGTTGGTGCGTCGGTTTATCCGTGCAAGGCGACTTTACTCAAAACGCCTCACAGAATAAACATGGTCGCCGGATGAACCGCTGGTATACTATATGAGCGTCGGTTCATCCGGTGTCAAGTAGGTTCACTCTCGTATGAAATATATGCGTGCGCCGGATGAACCGCTGCTAGTATCATCGCTTCATCCGGTGCTGAAGGCTCTGACTTGATTTGTCACTGTTACCAAACCCTAGGTCACCGGATGAACCGATGCATCCGCGATACACGCCGGTTCATCCGGAATTTCAATCACCGAGTCTTTCACATCAATCATCCTGCAACTAGAAATGATAGCGTCGGATCATCCGACGCACCCTTTTCCATTTCAACTCATCCAATTCAAACACCTTTGAGTTTTTCTTCAAGTCTTTTGCTTCCAATGTGTTTTCATGAGTATCTTGAGTTGTTTAGTGACCAAGGAGCTTAATAGTGCATGAGTATGGCATAGCATTTGGCATGGTCAAGCTACTCAAGTGTGAACCCATCTTAATAGTATGGTCAAACACTACAAACTAGCAAATCCAAGTGTCCTTCATCTCCTTGTGACACTTGGAACTAGAAATGTCCTTAGCCTTGTAGTCTTTATCCATTGATTTCAAATTGAGGGGTCTCTTTTCATTTATTACTCATGACAATAACTCAAGAATAAATCCGCTACAAAACCAAGGTTAGTCACAAGTATATGTTTGTCATTTATCACCGAAACACACCCTTACCAAAGGTGCGGTGGGGCCTTGATGCTTACAATCTCCCCCTTTTTGGTGATAGATGACAACACTAGTACAGATAAACTAGAATTTGAAATTAAAGCATAAACTCTACAACTAATGCATGGAAAGGATACACACAAGCACACATGCATTAATTAAACAAACACACAAAAACTCTCAAATCACACTCCCAAGCTCCCCCTATCTCTACTCCCCCTATCTATCTCCCCCTTTGGCAACAAGCACCAAAAAGGGTCCTAATCCTGCTGAGGTGGAGGAGAACCCGGCGGTGTCGAGGTAACAACCACTAAAGGTGCGACGTGGTACTCGGAGGTGTCACCATCATCGATCTCGAACCCGGACATGTCAGTGGTGAAGACCTGACAGGTGAAGGGATCTGGTGTGGTGCGAGTAGAGGTAGGAAGTGCACCGAGAGCTCACTGCGCCATCTTGGACTCGATCTGCTGAGTGATAGAGCCAAGTGTGGTATCCTCCTGATTGAGTCACTCTGCCTGAGGAGTAGCCATGGAAGGCATGGGCGAGGTGAATCCCAGAGAAGGTTGTGCTGGTGTCTCAAAGATCAGTGGTCCTATCGGAAAGGGAGACATCAGCTGAGTCGACGGAGTCTGAGAGAACTCTCGCCCGAGCTGCTCAAGCAAAGTAGTCAGTGAGGAGTAGAGCCTGAGTAGTAAACATCCCTGACGGAAGGAGTGGTGAAGTCGAGATCGAGACCGTCGGGATCGGGAGGCTCACCATACTGACAGGAGGTAGAGATGGCTCTCAAGGAAGGAACTGGGTCGGGAGTGTCAAGTCAAGCCCGTGTCTGAAGAGTGACCCAAACAGTGGACATAAACGAGAACATCTGTGAAGTCATCATCTGCTGTGTCCATGCTGCGCCTCGAGCCGCCGCTGAACTGCAGTCTCTATGCCTCCTGCTGCTGGCGTATACTGTCGAGTATAACATGTTGTGCCTCCTCTCGAAACTATGCTCGCATCATGCATCTCCATCGTGGCCTTGGACCGGTCGGCCAAGGATCGATCACTGCTAAGGCGTCGGGTGAGTGACCGAGAGGTGGAGATCATGGAATCGGTGACTCACCTCTCCGTCTGGCAAACTGGAACCCCACCGGCCATCATGAGCACGAACACGGAAGATGGGCTGGGGCTCGAGCTCATAGTCCTCGTCCTCGCTCGAGTCCTCCTCTATGTCAGTGGCAAGGTACGTAGGTAGAGGCCCCTCAGCTAGAGCAAGAAGCTCGTCCTGACGAGCGGCCTCGCCCATCTCGCCTCACCGCAGACGAGCCCGGAGGTCTCTACCGCTGCTCTCCTCGGGTCCTCGCCTGCCTCGCATCGGCGGTACGTCTTGAACACATACTTGATCGCTCCAAGGCGAGATATATCATCGAGACTCAACCGGATAGCATCCAACTGATCCGTGGGCAAAGGGAACTCTGTCATCCCCATCCCATCCATAATAGCATCCTCGATCTCTGAAGATGTCCACTATGTCGAACGGCCGGTGGGTCATGATGTCTGAGTAGCCACTGGACACCGGTGATCGACTCTGCATTCCCCATCCTGAAGAGTAGGGACCTCCTGAGAGCGAAGTGGACCACATAGGCCTCGCGTGTCAATCTCTCAGGGGTCCGAGGGGTGCCGGGGAGAAAGGCTGCGAAAGAGAGCTGCTCATCAGCCGGAACAATAGGAGTGTGAGCACGACGAGGAGCCTCAACGTCGGGGTAGGCCAAGTAGTGGATCGAAGTGTCGTCGACCTGAACCCCAAGGAACTCTGCAATCCCCTCTCGAGTGAGCCTGAACTGCTGCCCCATAAACATAAACCTGATCGAGGCGCATCCTCAACGTGCAGAGTAGAACACCCCACTCACGCACGTAACGTGGCCTCTCACTGACCAAAGCTGCTAGTCCCGGTAGATAGTCGAAGTGTGGGAGTATCGAGACTCCACCGGCCGCCTCGAGTGTTGTCCACCTGTAGCATCCTCAGCCGGGCTGTGCGACCCCTTCCTGACATAGGAGGCATAGAAGCTCTCCTGAAGGATAGTCCAGAACCGGGGTCACAATCCTCTCTCTGAGGTGGGAACCACTCGTCCTCCTCCACGAACCTCAGCTTCCGGATCTTTGGACCAGAAAGGCCCCTCAGATCACGGAGATAGACCCCGAAGGCCTCTGCACGCTAAGCACCGATACAAACCTCAAGCCCCTCTCTCGACTGATCCTCCCCCCTGCTCCAACTGCGCTGCAGCTATCCTCCTGCCGCCGGAGTCAGAGGCCCGAGTATGTCCTCCATGTGTCCTCGGACCGGTATGTGGTGCGAAGGGGTGAGTGTCTCGCCTTGTCGGTACCAAGACGGAATGTCGTACTGCACTGAATAGAATGCTGCTGCTCATGGGGCTGCTCCCCCTGACCCTGTGCACTGCTCCCAATCCGAATCCCTCTCTGAGGCTGACCCTGGGTGTCTGGAACTCGGAGTACACGCTCCCACTCCTTATCCTGCTTGCTCTTCTTCTTCTTCGGCTCAAGCACTACCTTGCCTTTTCTCTTGTCGCCTGCAACCTGTCAAAGAGAAGGTGGAAGATTATAGAATGGCGAACAAAGTATACAAACTAGATAAGTATCTAAGGGAAAAGGTCCTTAAGCAAAGCATATGAGTAGATAGAGCCTAAGCATGAAGTATAGGAGATAAACATGGCACAAGACAAAGAATGAAGAATCTAGGACTGTCTTTAAGTGCAACAGATGTGTGTGTGAGAGTGCTAGAACAGAGTATAAGCTACTGATAGGAGATATGGAAAGAACAGACACATGAACATGTGAGAACAACAGCACATATACTTGAAGTCCTAAAGATAGAGCATGACACAAACATTATGAGAAAGATATGTGATGTAGAGACATGTGTTGTAAGTGGTGAAGGCATGAACAGGTCATGAGATCTACGAGCTCAAGATCATGAGATAGAAAGGGATGGATGAGCAAAAGCGTGAACAAATGAGCAAGAGCATGGATGAAGATGATAGCTCATAATTAAGGCCTAATTCCATAGAATCACCAGGATAATTTCCATCAAGATCATGTGCCCCGAATGGGGGGGGACGGTGCTCACCACCGAGAAGAGGAGATCGCCGAGAAAGCAGGAGAGCACGAAGAAGCCTTGTGCACGCCTTAGGATGGGTGCCGACGAGGCGCGGCGGGCTGGGAATTCACCGGTGGCGGTAAACCCTAGATTAGGCCGCGCGATTCGAGGAGATGGAAGGCGGCGCGCGGCAGCCGGTGAGCACGGGGAGGCGGCGGAGGCGCGGGTGCACGTGGTGAGACGCGGCGCGGCGGTGAGATCGGCGGCACGGGAGGCGTCGCGGTTTGAAATGAGGAGAAAACGGTGACATGGGGCAGGGGCCACTGCAGAGAGTGCCGGATGAACCGACGGTGAGAAAACACGCATCGATCGGCGGACGATATGGGCAAAACTGTGAAACGCATCACCGGATGATCCGATGGCCTTCATTTTAGATTCGTCGGATGAATATCACGCGGGTCTGAATTTGCCTTAGATTTCAGTAGCACCGGATGAACCGCTCCATCCACAGAGGTGAGCGTCGGTTCATCAACGATATAGCGAGCGCTCAATCAAAATTCAATCGACCGGCCACCGGATGAACCGACGCTGGAACTTACTTAGCAGCGGTTCATCCGATGGTGATAAAAACAGAATGTTGAACTAAGGCTCATTTTTGATCCGACAAATGCCACACACAAGCCAACTCAAGCACACTTTTGGATCAATCCTCAGTGACAACCTCACCCCTCAAGCACTCCTTTGCGAAATACAAGTATATACACCATAGATTCCCTACAAGGGATAGACCTTATAATTTTTTAGAAAAATAGGCGAATAAGATCCAAAAAGGGAATGTATGAGTTATTGCCTTTGAACTTAGAGATAGAAACTTTAAGCTCGTTAGGACATAACTCAATAGGCATTAAGCACCATCATTTGTCTTATCACACTTTTGGAGATGTTGATTTGCATTGATCGCTAAGCAACTTTCTCATAGTGTGATTTTCCTTTGTGACACCTCTCACGCGATGCAATGCAAGAACAAATGCATGTAAGTAAACATGAATGCATTCTATATGACAAGCAAAGATGCAAGGCGGAAAGATAAACTATCTTGCCAAGTTTGAACCCTTGTTAAGCTTACTCATGGTGAGCCTTTCAACATGCCTTGAGCGAAACTTTGGAACCACCGGCTCAAGCAAGACCCATACTCACCACTATCTTAACAAGGTTAGACAAGCCCCTACACCATGTACATATGCAAATGCAAACTATATGACAAGCATCACATGATGTTAGACGCATCAAGCACATTTAATTCACTCCTTAGCCTACAAAAGGTACTTTCATCAAGAGGCTTAGTGAATATATCCACCAATTGCTCCTCGGAGCGAACACCACAAAGGAGAATATCACCTTTAGCCACATGGTCTCGCAAGAAGTGATGGCGGATATCAATGTGCTTGGTGCGCGAGTGTTGAACCGGGTTGTTAGTAATTTTTACGGCACTTTCATTGTCACAAAGGAGAGGAACCGTATCTAGAACCACACCATAATCCAAGAGGCTTTGCTTCATATAGATGATTTGAGCACAACAAGCCCCGATGGAATTGTATTCCGCCTTCGCGGTGGATAATGCCACGGAGTTTTGCTTCTTAGAGGACCAAGCAACCAAAGATCGACCTAGCAAATGGCACCCACCCGAAGTGCTCTTACGGTCTACTCGACATCCGGCAAAATCTGAATCCGAATAACCCAAGAGCTCAAAACAAGCACCATGGGGGTACCACAAGCCAATGCTAGGTGTGTATTTTAAGTATCTAAGGATCCTTTTCAAAGCACTTAGGTGAGATTATTTAGGGTTGGCTTGAAACCTAGCACACATGCAAATACAAAACATGATATTGGGCCTAGATGCGGTAAGGTAAAGAAGAGAGCCGATTATAGAACGGTAAAGCTTTTGGTCAACCGTTTTACCTCCCTCATCTAAGTCGAGATGTCCATTGGTAGGCATTGGTGTCTTGATTGGCTTGCAATCATCCATCTTGAACTTCTTGAGAATATCATTAGTGTACTTTTCTTGATGGATGAAGGTCCCTTCCTTCAATTGCTTGATTTGAAAACCAAGGAAGAAGTTGAGCTCCCCAATCATAGACATCTCGAATTCCCTAGTCATGAGCTCACTAAAGTCCTTGCACACTTTAAGATTGGTAGAGCCAAAGATGATATCATCAACATAGATTTGACAAATGAAGAGCTCTCTGATGATCTTGGTGAATAGAGTATTGTCCACTCTTCCAATCTTGAAGCCTTCCTTGATGAGAAAGTCCCGGAGCCTCTCATACCATGCCCTAGGAGCTTGCTTGAGTCCATACAAAGCCTTGATCAACCTATAGACATGGTTAGTATGTGTGGTATCTTCAAAACCAGGAGGTTGCTCAACATAGACTTCTTCATTGATGAAGCCATTTAAGAAGGCACTCTTGACATCCATTTGGAACAATTTCATTTTGTGACAAGAAGCATAAGCAAGAAGGATACGAATTGCTTCAAGACGTGCAACCGGAGCAAAAGTCTCTCCATAGTCCAAGCCTTCTACTTGCGAGTAGCCCTTGGCGACAAGCCTTGCCTTGTTCTTCACCACGACTCCATGTTCATCTTGCTTGTTCCAGTAGACCCACTTGGTGCCAATCACGTTCTTGTTCTTGGGGCGCTCTACTAGGACCCAAACTTCATTTCTTGTGAAGTTGTTGAGCTCTTCTTGCATAGCCAAGATCCAATCCGGGTCCTCTAGAGCTTCCTCTATAGTAGTGGGTTCTACAAAAGAAACAAATGCATGATGTTTGCAAAACAAACCATATTGTTTGCGGCGAGTACGTGTACCACCCTTGGGATCACCCAAGACAAGATCAATGAGGTGGTTTGATGAAGTCCTTGTACGCCTTTCAAATGTGGTAGAAGTTGGATCATCTTGAGGTTGCACTACTTCCGGTTCTTCTTCTCCTTGATCTTGGGTGTCTTGTGATGTAGGAGGTGGTCCATTTGAGGAAGATGGGCTTCCTTGTCTTGTCCGCCTTTGATGGTCATCATTATCATCATCGGAAGAGGAGGAGTCTTCATGGTTGTGGGAAGTAGAAGGTGCATCATCACCCTCTTTGGGCTTGATGTCCCCAATAGCCATCTTCTTCATTGCTTCTCTTAGAGGTTCTTTTCCTACATCATCACAACAATAGCCATCTCCTTGGGAGCCATTAGATTCATCAAACTCCACATCACATGTTTCTTCAATGTCACGTGTAGTGTTGTTGAATACTCTATATGCCTTGGAGTTTGATGCATAACCAAGAAACATGCCCTCATCTACCCTACTCTCAAACTTCCCTAGGTGCTTCCTCTTCTTGTAAATGAAACACTTACACCCAAAGACTCGGAAGTAGGAGATGTTGGGCTTCCTCCCAATGAGAAGCTCATAGGGTGTCTTCATTAATAGTCGGTGGAGATACACCCTATTTGAAGCATGACACGCCGTGTTGATAGCTTCCGCCCAAAATCTTTGAGAGATACCATAATCATCCAACATAGCTCTAGCCAATGTGATGAGAGTCTTGTTCTTCCTTTCTACCACACCATTTTGTTGTGGTGTGTAGGTTGAAGAGAATTCATGCTTGATGCCTAGCTCATCACAATACTCTTCCACTTTAGTGTTCCGGAATTCCGATCCATTGTCACTCCGGATCTTCACAATAGATGACTCAAATTCATTTTGAGCCCTTGTAGCAAAGTTCTTGAAGATCCCGAATGTCTTGCTCTTGTCCTCCAAAAATAATGTCCAAGTGTAGCGTGAGTAATCATCAACAATGACAAGATAATAGAGATTACCACCAAGACTCTTGTATGTAGTAGGGCCGAAGAGGTCCATGTGCAAGATTTCCAAAGGTCTTGAGGTAGATACATAAGCCTTCATAGGATGGTGACTTGCTACTTGCTTGCCGGCTTGACATGCTCCACATAACTTGTCCTTCTCAAATGTTACATCCTTCACACCAAGTACCAAACCCCTTTTGAAAGCCTTCTTGAGTTGACTCATATGTGCAATACGGTGATGCCATAGCCAACCCTTGAATGTCTTGCTAAATAGACAAGTAGTCAAGTTTGCTTCATGAGAGGAGAAGTCCACAAGATAGATGTTCCCATGACGAAAACCTTTGAACACAACTTCATTAGATTTCTTGTTAGTAATGATAACTCCCTCATCATCAAACAAGCAAGATAAGTCAAGATCATAAAATTGAGCAATGGAAAGCAAGTTATAACTACAAGAGTCTACAAACAAAACATTGGAAAGAGAGAGATCTTTTGCAACAGTTATATCACCCAAACCGGAAACTCTTCCTCTAGAATTATCACCAAAGGTGACTTGCTCATGATTCCCCGCATCATCCACTAGAGAGGTGAACATTTTACTTTGGCCGGTCATGTGTTGAGTACATCCACTATCAAGAACCCAACGACTTCCTCCGACCTTGTAGTTCACCTACACACAAAGAGATCAAGTTGAAGATTTAGGAACCCAAGCAAGTTTGGGCCCGATCACATGAGTTACTAAAGCTTTGAGAACCCAAATTTGCCTAGGATGATTCACTTTAGCCTTGGTCCCTATGAACCTTGCCGCCACCTTGCCCTTGCTATTCTTCAACAACAAGAAATGGTTATTGTTGAACATGGAACGATAGTTGCAAGGTAATTTAGGCAATGGACGTGAAGGTATAGGACACTCCCTTGTGTGATTACCGGTGATGTTGCAATGTTGGCAATAAGACCCAACTTCCTTCACAAAGCACCCATAAAGTTCCTTTGACTTGCGAGTCTCTTTGATGGGTTGAGGAAGGAGCCAAGTCCCCTAGTGCCATAATCTCTTGCATTGTGATAGAGGATCTCCTTATGCAATGCTTCACCCTTGGCCATATTCTTCACACAAGATCTTAGGCTTACTTCCTCTTCAAGTGCTTTCACCCTATCATGGTTAGTCTTGGAAGAGGAGGCAATATTCTCATCATTTGGCAAGATCTTAGGTTCTTCAATCAAGTCATCACAAGAAGTAGAAGCATTTGTTTTAGTGATGTCTCTAGCAATTTCTTGCCCACTAGCACAAATAGCCTCATAAGCAAGCTCAATCTCTTGATACCTCATCTCTAAGACCACATGATCTTTTTTAAGCATCTTTTGACTTGACTCAAGAGACTTGTTAAGCACGGTTATATCATCATGTTTGACGATTAACTCATTGTGCTTATCAAGTAACTTGTCATCGTCATCTCTAAGTAACTTGTGAGACACTACTAAAACTTCATGTTCTTTGCTAAGGTCATTGTGTTTCACAAACAACTCATCATTGGATAGCTTAAGCTTCTCATGGGTCTCTTCAAGGGCCTTGAGCTTACTCTTTTGTTTCTTGATCATGTCGATGTATTGATCTAGAAGACCCTTAAGAGCATGAGGTGAAAGTTCATTATCACTATCCGAAGAGTCACTATCTTCACTATCGCTCACCTTGGAGTGTTTAGCCATGAAGCACATAGGTGGTGGAGGAAGAGGAGGTTCTTCATCATCCATGATCACAAGACCGGCAAACTTCTTGTTCTTCTCATCTTCACCATCACTTGATTCACTTGAAGTTTTACCATCCGTGATCCACTCATTTGCCAAGAGAGAACGATGACCACTCTTTTTCTTGTTATAAGCTTGCTAGAAGACTTCTTCTTGTATGAGTCCTTCTCGGAGTGCTTGTCATCTTTCTCTTTATCATCATCATTGTCGTTCTTCTTGCTAGAGCTTGACACTCTCTTGTCGGGCTTGGGACAATCATATGATAGATGATCATAGCTTTGGCAATTGTAGCACTTCCTCTTGCCACCTTCACCACTTCTTCTTGATGAGCGGAACTTGTTCTTCTTGGGATCATAGTTATAGCCCTTCTTGCCAATCTTGGAGAGCAATTTGGTGGTCCTCCTCATGAGGAAAGCAAGTTCACCATCATCTTCATCACTTGAGTCACTCTTGTCTTCACTTTCACTTGAAGAGGGAGGAGGCTTTGCTTTTGACTTTGACTTGGGCTTGTCACTAGCCTTGAGTGCTAGATCCTTCTTGGAGCTTGATGTGGAAGAAGATCCTTCAATTTGACCCATCAAGAACATCTCATGAGATCGAATCTTGTTCACAACTTCGGTGATGGTGAGAGTTTCGAAGTCCTTCTCAAAGATGAGTGCCTTCACGATGTTGTACTTGGGCTTGGGAAGCGTTTGAAGGATTTTTCGAATAATTTCCTGCTCGGACACGTTAGCAACATCGAGAGCATTGATATTTTGAATAATAACACCCATCCTAGAGTACATTTCCTCTACACCTCATCATCCTTCATCTTAAACTCATTGAGCTCAACCTTAAGCAACTCATACTTCTCCTCACGGATTTTCTTGTTGCCTACATGGATTCTTTTGAGCTCCATCCAAACCTCATGAGCGGTCTCCAAAGCAAACACTCTATCAAACAAGTCCTCCTCAAGAGTCTCAAAGATAAAATTTCTAGCACGATAGTTCCACTTGGTTTCGGTGGGTTCACTTGGCATGGGATACATGGTAGTGATCCATGCATCATGGTGTTGTGCTTGAAGAAAGCTAGCCATTCTATGTGCCCAAAAAGTGAACTGTTTCCCCGCCAACTTGGGAGGGCCATTACCACTCCCCTTGCCCATCTCTAGGCTTAAGCCACCAAAAGAGAGCCTAAGCTCGATACCACTTGTAGGATCGATGGCCTATAGAAGGGGGTTGAATATGGGCCTTCTTCAAATTTCTAGAAGATAAAGCAAACCTTAACCTATATCTCTAGTGTTGCCCATCTAAAAGGTTTCTTCCTACCAACTAAGCACACTAGCAACCAAGTTCCTTAGCAAGACTCACACTAACATGTGAAAAGCACCCTAGTCAAGAAATGCAACAAGCAAAGCAAACTAGAGGAAACAAAAGCAAGGGAACTTAAGAGCTGAAAGTAAATGTGGAATTAAGTGCAAGAAGGTAGAAAGGGAAGACACAAGACAACCGAATTTTTTCCCGTGGTATCGAGAAGTTGACGCTTCTCCTAATCCACGTTGGAGCACTCACAAGAGTTTTGCTCCCCTCAAGCCACTTAGACTTGAGTGCTCACTAAGAGTACCCGCTTCTCCATCTCCTAATGGTGGGTCTCAATCCATTTACACCAAGAACTTCTCGGGGCTCCCACAATCTCCAAGAGCTCACCAAGAACCCCAATCACCGAGACCATCTAGGAGCTGTCAAACTCCAAGAGTAACAAGCTCACAACCTTTCACTTGACCAATGCACTTAGCTATGCCATTGAAAGCACCTTGAAACTCTTGATCACCAAGAAAGAATCCCTCTTGCCTAGGAAGATGAAATCCAATTGATCAAAGCACTAACTCTCCTTCTCCTTGGCTGCTGTAGGTCTTTAGAGTGGCAAAGGCAGCTCAAGAGATGCAGAGAGGGTCAATTTATAGGGCTAGCAAGGGAGGCTAGCCGTTGGAAAAGTCCTCTGAAAAGTAGTACCATCGGATGAACCGACGGTTCCCCCTGCGACAGCGTCGGATCATCCGGTCACTCTGTGTCTCAAATTATAGCCGTTGAACTCGAACGCTGTACCAATTCATCCGACACATACACCGTTGGTGCGTCAGTTTATCTGGTGCTGAAGCGACTTTACTCAAAATGTCTGCGAGAATAAACATGGTCACGGATGAACCGCTGGTATACTATATGAGCGTCAGTTCATCCGGTGCTGAAGCAGGTTCCTCGGTGCATCTCTGTATGAAATATATGTGTGTACCGGATGAACCGCTACTGGTACCGTCGCTTCATCCGGTGCTGAAGGCTCTGACTTGATTTGTCACTGTTACCAAACCCTAGGTCACCGGATGAACCGATGCATCTGCTGATATACCGTCGGTTCATCTGGCGGTGCTGAATCCTGCAGAGTCTTTCACATCAATCATCCAGTGCAACTAGAAATGATAGCATCAGATCATCCGACGCGCCCTTTTCCATTTCAACTCATCCAATTCAAACACCTTTGAGTTTTTCTTCAAGTCTTTTGCTTCCAATGTGTTTCCATGAGTATCTTGAGCTGTTTAGTGACCAAGGAGCTTGATAGTGCATGAATATGGCATAGCATTTGGCATGGTCAAGCTACTCAAGTGTGAACCCCTGTTAATAGTATAGTCAAACACTACAAACTAGCAAATCCAAGTGTCCTTCATCTCCTTGTGACACTTGGAACTAGAAATGTCCTTAGCCTTGTAGTCTTTGTCCATTGATTTCAAATTGAGGGGTCTCTTTTCATTTATTACTCATGACAATAACCCAAGAATAAATCCGCTACAAAACCAAGGTTAGTCACAAGTATATGTTTGTCATTTATCACCGAAACACACCCTTACAAAAGGTGCGGTGGGGCCTTGATGCTTACACCGAGAAGTTCCAGCTGGAAATGCAGTTGGCGGTCGACCGACTGGTTGCTGCAGGGGCGGTGGCGAATGAAGCGTTGACGAGGACCGCGCTTGAAGCCGCAGTAAAGTCCACGGAGGACCGTGCCGTAGCTGCGTAGTCGGCCGCAGACGCCGCCGTGACAGAGAGGACGGCCCTTGAGGCGAAGGTTGCCCAAGCAGAGGCAACGACCACGGAGCCGCGACGCCGCCGCGACCGCGGCCGAGGTTGCCAGCGCTACCATCGCAGCAACTACCACCGAAGCCACTTCCCAGGACGCCGCCCAGGAGAAGGCGGTGCTCGAGAAGAGGGTGGCCGAGCTGAAGCAGGACCTGTTCCTCGCCGGGGTGGACCTCAACAAGGCCAACAAGCAGGTGGGTGACCTCACCACCAAGCTGCAGGAAGCCACCAACGAGGGGACCCGGCTCCGCGATGGTACTGCTAAGCTGGAGAAAGACCTTCAAGGTGAGCAACTGAGCACTTTCGACTCAGAGTGCTTTTTCTTCGTGTTGCTTGTCGGCGATGTTGACTTGTCTCCTTGCGTTGGCAGGGCTTCACGTGGCTCGTGCCGCATTGGCCACGAGACTCGTGGAGGAAGAGGGCAAGGTCACCGCCGCTGGGCTCAAGATCCACGAGATGACTGGGATGGCCAAGAACCTGTCGGACCAGCTCTCGAGTACGATCCTTTAGCCTTGTCCCTCCTTTCTTTTGCTTGTGGTCCTCACAACTAACCTCTGGCTCATTTTCCCTCTTCAGAGGTCAAGGCCGAGCTCGAGGAGTCCAGAAAGCTCGGAGGCGAGGCAACACGCTAGGAAGGACCTCGGGACCGCACCAAATTCGGCCGGTTTGTCAAACGGATCTTGTCAGATCTTGGCGTTCCATCCGTCCAGATGCCTCCCCTGGCGCTTGGGGATCGGGTGGCGCTTCTCCCGGGCATAGTCGAGGAGCAAGAGCTGGCGACAGCTCAGAAGGTGGTGCACCGGGTTCTTGCCATGTTCGACTCGCACTACCAGGGGTTGGACCGCAAGATGTTGAGCGGCGGCTGGGCTCCCGGCTACTCGGGCGATGAGTACAACAAGCTCGAGGAGGATCAAGGCTACCTTCTCTCACGCCATGGCCGATGTAGCGATGAAGGACTGGACCGATCCCAAAAACACACCGAAGTCGAAGACAACTCTGTGCCTTCTAGTTAGATGTATCATTTTGTATCGTAGATAACCAAGACAAACTTGTATGTGTATTGCCTCAAACAGTTTTCATTTTGTTTAAACTCACATCTTGAAACATTCCCAGCACTCGTGGATGATCATGAATGGAGTAGTGGTACTTAGAAACTCAGGCCGATCGATCTTTACTCTGGAGCCGCGGGGGCGTAGGAGTCGGAGAGCTCGACCAACCTGAGTCGCAAAGTGACGCCACGTGTTTGCAGCCCCCGAGCACTTAGGGAGATTCAAAAGTGACTTGCGCATTTTTCGTCAAACTCGTTTTGGGCCGGAGCCCGAGCGGTAACCCAAGCACTTTTTGAAAGAGGTCGGACGGCGACTGCCCGGGGCCGCACACAAAGTCTTCGCACCCAGCAGCGGGGCATGGGTGCTAGGAGCTTTGAACGAGCGGCAGTGCTGAGATGCGCACAGATCGACATCTTTTTCTTTTGCAAGATAGGGCGTTCCGCCAAAAAACCGCTCGCATGTGCGATTGGTTACGACATGTTTGTCGGAGAATTTTGTTTTTAAAACGGGAAAACGAAAGGAGGGCATCGTGTGCCCCGGGTAGCCCCCGAGCGGTGAGCGTTTCTGCATGGGTGCAGGGACACTTGACGCTCAGCCTTAGAAAACATTGATGCATGTAGAGAAGATGCCAACACGAAAGCTTGCGAACTTATGAAATTGTGAACAAAAGCATATGGCATTATTCATTGATCATAAGATAGAACGAGGAATGTTACTCAAGGATAAAAACGTTGTAGGTGTTCTATGTTCCATGCATTGGAGATGACTCTACCGTCCTCGTACCGAAGCTTGAATGTCCCTGGTCAGAGCACTTGATCAACGATGAATGGCCCCTCCCACGGGGGCGCGAACTTATGCCGATCCTTGTTGCTCTGAACTCGTCGGAGTACTAGGTCCCCAACCTGGAACTCGCGGTTGTGCACGTTGCGTGCGTGGAAGCGTCGCAGAGCTTGCTGGTATCGAGCTGAGTGTAGGAGTGCCACGTCGCGTGCTTCATCAAGCTGGTCGATAGCATCTTCGAGTGCGACCTGGCTCCCCTTCTCGGTGTATGCTCGAACTCTCCTGCTGTAGTCAATGTCCGTCCGGGAGGGCCCGACTCGTGCACCATAAAGAACGGCGTGAAGCCGGTGGCTCAACTAGGCGTGGTGCGCAAGCTCCAGAGAACAGATGGCAACTCAGTGACCCATCTTGCCCGAAACTTCTTGAGTCGTTTGAAGATCCGAGGCTTCAATCCTTGCAGGACCATGCCATTGGCCCTCTCGACCGCTTGGTCCTCGTGTGCAAATGGCCCGATCTCACGGATGTTGTTGTCGCCACAAAATCGAGGAACTTCTTTCCGTGGTGAACTTGGTTGCCGGTGATGATAGAGTTCGGGATCCCGGGCGATAAATGATGTCGGTGAAGAATGCCACAGCTTCCTCGGAGCGGACCTTCACTATGGGTCGGGCTTTGATCCATTTGGAAAACTTGTCGACAGCCACGAGTAGGTGTGTGAAGCCCTCGGGCGCTTGCTTGAAACGGCCGACCATGTCCATTTCATCGAACATGGCCTCATATGCCATTAGTTCGAGTTTGATTTTTGGTGATTCATGACAACATGATCATTGGGACTAACCTTATTGTTTTAGCATGTCTTTGTAGACACTTCTAGGTCCCAAGGATGCAAGAAAACCATATGCCAAATTGAGAAGATAGTGTATTTTTCAAGGGTCAAAACCGAGCAAGAAAAGGAAAAGAAAAGACAGTCGGATGAAAGACGATCCCTCAAATACAGCGCGGTGCAATCGTCGGACGAGTTGGTACTGTGGTCAAACCCTAGGTACCGTCGGATGAACCGACGGTCCATTATTTAGTAGCGTCGACGAGAGTTGAGGAGGAAGAGCAAGGAAGACAGAGGGATGATCCGACTCGAGTGGGGACCCGTCCGGTCTATCACGCCGCTTTGAATTCATACGACGCCGCCAAGACGAAGTGACCTTCAAGACCGGATGATCCGACGCCTTGGACAAGGAGAAGCGTCGGTCTATCCGACGGTCCGATTGAAGCTAACAGAGGCGACTTTGAGCGGAGTCTTCAAAGACCGGGATGATCCGACGCACGCACATAGCAAGCGTCGAAGGTTGTGTCGAGAACCTCAACGGCTAAGTGACGTGGGAGGGCACGGATGAACCGACGGAAAATATAGCGTCGGATCATCCGACGGTACCTTTTTCGATGGACGTTAGCCAACGGCTAGTTTTGATGCCTTGGGCTATTTATACCCTCCACTCACCCATTTGAGTGTGCCGGGTTGTGTGGAAGTGCAGAGAGTTCAAGACACCTAAAAGATCATATCCAATCCATCCAAGTGCTTAATTGCTCATCTATAGACTTGCATATGCTTAGTGTATGTGCTTAGTGCTAGGCTTAGCTTAGAGTCGAGTGAGTGCAAGGTTGTGCCAACCTTGTGAGGTGATTCTTGAGTGAATCCGGTTGTACAAGGTTCCTGGAAGCCTTGGGGCCTAAGTGGCTCACCGGCAATCGTCATCGACCCTCCCGGCTTGGTGTGGAGCGGCGAGGACACTTTGTGAGGGGACGTGGAGACCCCTTCCTTGGTGGAGAAGCTCCTTAGTGGAGGCGGCATCAAGGTGACCAAGGGAGCTTGACAAGTGCCTAAGTGGCTAGCCTTTGTGGCAAGTCAAGTTGGTGCTCTTGGGAGAGACTTGGTGACCGAGAAGCAATACTCTTGTGTGAGTGCTTCAACAACGTGGACTAGGGGTGGCTTAGTGCTCACCGATACCACGGATAAATCGCGTGTCAAGAGTTTGCTTCCTCTCATCCCCTTTACGTTTCCGCATTTACTCTATTGCAATCTTTGCTTGCCTTTACTTTCCTAGAGTAGTATCTTGCTAGGAATGGCTATAGGTTGCAAACCTTGTTTTGGGATGGGAGTTTCACACTAGAACAACCGTAGTTGCACATATAGATAGTATGTTCTAGTTTACTTTTGTGTAAATTTTAGTGAGCCATAGGTTAAGGTTTTAAGTTGCCTAATTCACCCCCTCCCCCTCTTAGGCTAACGGGCATCCGATTCCTTACACCCACACAGCGAAAGGCCAGGTGATGGGGATGGTCTGGAGTGCCTGCATCGGGAGGTGGGTTTGTCGAGCGTAGAACTGACACCCTTCGCAACGTCGCACGATGTCTTTGGAGTCGGCCACTGCGGTTGTCCAGTAGAAACCTTGTCGGAAAGCCTTTCCGACAAGGGTCCTTGGACCGGCATGATGTCCGCACATCCTGATGTGGATTTCTTGGAGCAGATCTCTGCCTTGGTCCCTCAAGACGCAGCGCATGAGTATGTCTGCCGCGCCTCGCTTGTAGAGCTCGCTGTCGATGAGGACGAACGCCTTGGCTCGCCGCGAGATGTGGCGCGCCCGCGTGGGTCGGGGCGCTTTCCCTCGACTAGCCACTCGAGGATTGGGACACGCCAGTCTGGATCTTCTAAGTTCGACTCTGGTTGTTGATCGATCTCCATGACTTCCGGCACCTCTGACTCTTGTGGTTGTTCTTTATCGCCCCGGACGGACGGTGCGTGCTGGTCGCTAGCAAACACACCGTTTGGTACAGGCTTGCGGCTCGATGTCTTGGTGAGGATATCAGCTTTATTGTAGTCGCAAGACGCATTGATGGAGCTCGAGCCCATGAAATTTGTCTTCTAGCTCACGCACGGTCCGACAATACGCCGCGATCTTCGGATCAATGCAATTTTTCTCTTTCATGACTTGATCTACGACAAGCTCTGAGTCTCCACGGATCTCAAGACGGCAGATCCCGAGCTCGATCGTGATTCGAAGGCCGTTGATGAGTGTTTCATACTCGGCCACATTATTGGAGGCGGGGAAGTGCAGTCAAACCATGTACTCCATATGCACGCCCAGAGGCGAGATGAAGACAAGGCCTGCCCCCGCTCCTTCCTTCATGACGGAGCCATCAAAATACATTGTCCATGTCTCATGCTCGATCGGCGCTGGCGGAGTTTGGATTTCTGTCCATTCAGCGACAAAGTCCGCCAATACTTGTGATTTGATGGCACTGCGTGGTGCATATGCTATATTTTGCCCCATCAACTCGAGGGCTCACTTGGCTATCCTTCCCTCAGCCTCAAGGTTCTGGATCACTTCCCTGAGCGGATACTTGGACACCACCGTGATGGGATGCGCGTCGAAGTAGTGTCAAAGCTTGCGCTTGGTGATTAGGCCAGTATATACTAGTTTCTGAATTTGCGAGTAGCGGGTTTTTGAGTCGGAGAGTACCTCGCTTACGAAATATACCGGCTGTTGCACCTTTAGGGACCTTCCAGGCTCTTCTCGTTCGACCACCAGCACAGCGCTCACCACTTGGGTTGTCGCGGCCACGTGTAGGAGCATCGGTTCTTGCTCCGTGCCGAGCTCGGAGGACTCTTCAGGAGGTTCTTGAGCGAGTAGAGTGCTTCCTGAGCCTCAGGCATCCATGTAAAGTGGTCAGACTTCTTCATCAGGCGGTACAACGGCAAGCTTCACTCTCCGAGTCGGGCAATGAAACGGCTAAGAGTTGCGAGGCAGCCTGTGACGCGTTGTACGCCTTTCAGATTCTGGATTGGTCTCATGTCAGTGATGGCCGAGATCTTCTCGAGATTAGCCTCAATGCCACGTTCTGACACAACAAAGCCGAGGAGCATGCCCCTCGGAACCCCGAAAATGCATTTCTCGGGATTAAGCTTCACCCCGTGTTCTCTTAGCTTCGCAAACACTTCCGTGAGGTCAGGGACCAGATCGCCCATTTTCTTTGACTTGGCCACGATGTCATAGACGTACGCCTCGATTATCCGTCCTATAAGATCTCCAAAGACGCGTCGCATGCATCTTTGGAATGTGGCGCCCGCGTTTTTGAGCCCGAACGGCATCGAGCTATAACAATAAGCACCAACAAGAGTGATCAAGGACGTCGCGAGTTGATCCGCTATGCACATCGCAATCTGGTGGTACCCGAGTCGCATTGTAAACGGAGGGTTTCGCACTCTGCCGCTGAATCGACTCACGATCTATGCGAGGCAAAGGGAACGGGTCCTTGGGACATGCCTTGTTAAGGCCCGTGTAGTCAACACACATCCTCCATTTCTTATTCATCTTCTTTACAAGTACAGGGTTAGCAAGCCACTCGGGGTGGAATACTTCTCGAATGAACCCTGCACTAAGAAGTTTCTTGATCTCCTCGCACGATGGCCTTGCACTTGTCATCGTTGAAGCGGCAGAGGCGTTGCTTCACCGGTTTTGATCCCGACTTGATGTTCAATTTGTGCTCGGCAACCTCTCTCGGGATTCCCTTCATGTCGGAGGGTTTCCATGCGAACACATCAAGGTTCGCTCTGAGGAAGTTGACGAGCGCGCTTTCCTATTTAGGATCGAGCGCCGTCCCGATACGGAGCGTGTGGCCATCATCGGAGATAGCCGCATCCTTGACATCCTTGGCGGGCTCGAAGAGCAGCCGCCGCACGCAGACGACTCGGGATGTCCGGGTCCCTCGGAGGAGGCTCGGCGTGGACCCTCTCGCCGGATGAGCGCTCAATCGAAAACACTCCGCATCGCATTGGTATGCGTGCTACAATGTAGTCCCCACTGTGATGACCCCCTTCAGACCGGGGATCTTCAGCTTGAGATACGTGTAGTTGGGCACAGCCATAAACTTCGGCGTGAGGCCGACCTCCCGAGGATGGCGTGGTACGTCTCAGAACCCCACCATCAAGGTGAGGGTTTCTGCGGGAAGTTCCGCAGAGTCCCAAACGTGACTGTGGATCGATCGCCCGAGTGGGAGTGCCTCCTTTCAGGGTGGACCCTGGGCATGTCGGCGATGGGCGCAGTCGGGACCGCGGAATGCCCATGATGTCGAGCGTTGGCACGAACAGGACGTTGAGGCCGCTTCCCCCGTCCATCAGCACCTTGTGGACCCGCTTGGTCCCGAACAAAGGAGCCACCACGAGAGGGTAGCATCTGGTGCGGCACCTTTGTCGGGTGGTGGTCCAGACGGTCCGAAAGTGATCGGAGTCTCCGACCACTTAAGGTACGACGGCGTCGCGGACTCGGTGTTGTAGACCTCACGCCGGATCAGCTTCTCTTGGCGTCTTGAGGGTCATGTCGGCGTCCCCCCAAAGATCATATGTACGGCACCGTCCT
The DNA here is from genome assembly GCA_022644695.1 of Cenchrus purpureus. Classification (NCBI taxonomy): domain Eukaryota; kingdom Viridiplantae; phylum Streptophyta; class Magnoliopsida; order Poales; family Poaceae; genus Cenchrus; species Cenchrus purpureus. The sequence goes on from CP053462.1 coordinate 16,735,428, forward strand.
CGCCGGGGTACCCAGCCCCCACCTCATCATCATCATTGTCGGGGAGAGGCGCGGCCTTCTTCGGAGGGTCCGCCGTCTTGGGCTTGAGCATGCCATTGACGTAGTTCTTCATTAGGCGGCAATCCTTGAGCGCATGCTTGACGGGCATCTCTTGGTGGGTGCACGACGAATCCAAGAGCCTCTCGAAATGGTCCTTCGGGGGATCGTTCTTGGGCGGATTGTTCTTGGGTCGTGTGGCCTTGCGCTCGACTGCTGCGACGAGGTGGTCATCACGGCTACGCTTGTCGTTCCTTTTCTTCTTCTTGAACCGCGAGGAGGGCCCCTCGCCGTCGTCCATGACTTGTTTCCCCTTGCCCTGAGGGGTGTTCAAAGTTGCCGCGACCGCCTCCTCCCCGTCAGCATGGTTGGTCGCGATGCCGAGAAGCTCCCGAGTGGTCCTCGGGGTCCTGCGCCCTAGCTGATGGATGAGGGTGGTGCAGGTGGTGCCGTTCTGGAATGCCAAAATGGTGTCGTTGTCGGTTGCACTGGGGAGCTTGGTGCAGCGCTTGGAGAAGCGCCGGATGTAATCGCTGCGGAGTTCCGTGTGAAGAGAACGACGACGATGATGCAGAGACGGCGGAGATCGAGGACGGCGGCGCTCGAAGGAAGCGAGGGCTCGGGCGCGCGCGGTCCGGTGGCGATCCCGAGACAGGAGAGCTCGATGAGCTTTGCACGAAGGAGAAGAAGGGAGAGAGGTTAGTACTCTACCGACGAGATGGTTCGGCTTCGGCAATGGATGGCGTAAGAGCCGGGTGGTGGCGCGCCGAGATGGAGGGTGCGAGCTCGGTTGGGCAAAGGAGGTGAGCAGAGGCTTTACCTCGCCCTTTATAGGCCGGGGAGAGGGAGAAGGATCTGGGGCAATGGCCTTCAATGGCCATGGGGCCTGGCGGTTTCAAGAGAATCAAGGGAGGGCCTTGATTGGAGGAAACGGAAGGAAATTAGAGAGGCGGCTCGGTGCTCTGCGCCTTTATGGTGAGGTTTGAAGAAGGGGAAGGCGCAGGAAACGGGGTGGCGGCACAAGACGGAAAGCGAGGGGAGGAGCAAGGTGGGGGGGGAGTGCCAGGCGGGCCCGGGCCGGAGGAGAGAGAGGCGGAGGGCGGACAACCGGGCCGAAAGGAAGAGGTGGGCGGCGAGGATGGTGGGCAAGGGGGAAGGGAAAAAGAAAAGAGAGGGAGGAGGGCTAGCTGGGCTGGGCTGAGTGGGAAAGGAGAGGGGTTTGGGAAGGGGTTTTGGGTTTTCTTTTTTTTCAAAACTCTTTTTCTTTTAAAACCCTTTCAAAACTTAAATTCTTTTGAAACTTTTAACACTACAAACCTTTTTCAAAATTTTCAAATCATTTTAGAAACTTTTAAAACTTCACACCAACACACATAAACCATGCAAACAAAATATGATGCACAAGCACTTATTGCCTCTAAAATTATTCAAAAGTGATATTTAAATATTTTAGAGCCAAATTTAATTGATAAATTATTATTCCTTAGAAAACAAAAACTAAAACACCATGTTGCTTATATTTATTTGGTGATGGAATTTTAGGGTGTTACAAATCTACCCCCCTTAAAAAGAATCTCGTCCCGAGATTCGGAGAGATTGGGAGAACTAAGGGTACTTCTTCTATAAGCTCATCTTGAACATTGAATTCTTCCGGCAGTCATAGCTCCTTCACTTTTCTTCATCTTGATTCACTTTTCCTTCCTTCTTGGATGGGGTGGTAGCAACAACTTCAATCCTATCTTGTATGATAGATAAAGAAGAAGATAACCCAGATTTGAACCCAAACTATCTTTATTAACCTAACAATTTATTTCTTGTTGCATTTGTGGCCATCACTCCACAATACAACTCACACAAGCAAAGATCCAAATCAACCATGTGTTCAAACAACAAACATTAACACAATGATCGTCCTCACAGGAACGTTTCTATCGAAGTTGATAAGGGGTAGACAGACTAAGAACTTATATTAGGCAACACAGGTGGTGGAGATCCAGCTGATAGCACAAGAACTGAACTCAGTATAGATCAAAACAAAAAGATGTGTTTTAACAAGAAAACAAAGATTAAATTAGATTTTATACGTAAAATAAGTCAATTTTGAAAGATGACAGCTTTCTAGAACATGAATCCTTACTTTTGACCATTTCTAACTTAAGGCTGCCCCTACAATACTACATCGCTCGATACCACTCTGTCACACGATTTTCCAAGAAAACCAAATGCATCTCATATGTGCGCCAGATCAAGTTTACACACATATGATAGACGTCATGAGTGAAATATCCATAAACAAAGAATAAAACGCATAAGAGTTAAACCATTACATTATCTCTTTATTACACTCAGACGTTAGACTCGAAGGTCTTTACAACGATCAAACGATAACTAGACGAAGCAACTCCGTCTTCAGCTTCCACAGGCACATGACTGGGGGCACGCAAGCCTCAGAACTCATCGTAGTCGTCAAGTACTCTTCTCAGTGTTCTCCTCTCGCTGTAAGCAAGGGTGAGCACACTTATGGTTGGAGCTCAGCAAGTGGGGGAAGATGCAAGGCTATCAAGGATAGGCTAAGGTTTACAGCGGTTAGCATTTTAATGTTGGTCAAATTTTATTAGCAAGCACCTATTTACTAGGTGTAAGTTTATACCAACCCACTTAAGCATTTAGGAAAGCATCTCATCTCAAAACCACAAGAACCACGATTTAATTCCATCTTTATGTTTGATTATCATGTGAGGGTCCAGGCCGCTCTTGACCGTGAGCACGGCTGATCGATCAGTTTTAACTCTGCAGAGGTTATACACTTTCACCACACTCGCGTAAAGTTCCAAGAACTTTGAACCCAACCACGCATGCCGATCAGCACAATACCACCTCGAGGTGTGATTGCATAGGGACGCTACGAAACCTTTACAAAGATATGCAAAAGCACCAACAACCCAGATCATGTCAGGCGGACCATAACCTCCCTAGTGGACAGCACCTTAGCAAAGGTCATGCGGCCAAGAGGACCGGGCTATACCCGCAACCCCGAGCCCCTGTGTTCCTTTCGGATAAGGTCACCAAGACAATCACACACCTAATTAATTGGCTAAGCCAGAGCCATATGGACTGTGGTTGCACTGTTTTCCTGGGTGGTTCTCCATGTTCTGATTATATCATATGATCTTGTAATTAAGCACACACACATATATATATCTCCAAGGTTATCATGATCAACATTCATCATATTGCAAAAGATTCATTTGAACCATCCCAAGGTATAGCAACTAAGCATCTCTACCCAAAACATTTATTTAAAAGGGTTGTCCAAGGTAATAGGGATAAAATTCTAGTCATGTCCTTAAAAAGGTGATTTCCAACAAATTATGCATAACAACATTTAAAAGTAAATTTTAGTTATCATGCAATTATTTAGGACAAAGAGGAATATGCAGAGGGAGAAGTCCACTTGCCTTCCTTGCTTAAACACTGGGGTTCTTCTTCTTCAAAAACTTGCTCTTGATCCACTTTAACTGGTTGCTCACTTGAAACTGGCACGATGTCTACGAGCACACATAAAGACATTCAATAAACAAAACAATACACCAAGCATGAAAAGCTTAAAGAGAGAACAAGGTTTGGTTCTAGGAACACGAACTCAAAAACACTCGGAACTATCGGGAGATTTGGATGATCACATACAAGAGCTAGCTAGTGCTTGGTATATTTTAATTGAATAAAGATGTGCATAGGTTATTTCAGAGAAATGTCCTATTTAATTATTAAGCAAGTTATTTTATATTTAAAAGACGATGTAAACTTAGTCTAATTTTATTTGTAAATATTCAAGTATGATTTATGCAAATTAAACATTTAATTTAAAAGAAGCATGTAAAAACATCTAGGTGTTTATCTTTACATTTCGAGTTGAGCTAAACAAATTATAATTCAAAAACACATTTATGTTCATATTAATCAAATTAACATTTAATTAAGAAAACTCGAGATAGCCTATGTTTCTTTTATTTGGAAAGAAAATTGCATAAACATTAATCAAATTAAGTTTGATTATGAAAACCGAGGTATACATCTAATTAGCTTTTAATTGAAAGAAATATTTAATTAATATTAATCATATTTACTTTCTTATGAAAACACGTGTTAAACTCTAATTAGATTTTAATTAGAAAAACATGTGTATAAGGATTTAATCATATTTAATATTTAAATAAATTATAAAACAAAGAACATGTTCAACATTGGTCCTATCACGTAGTTTGAGTTGATATGAACCTAACGCAACTTGAAATATTGAAAACAGAGCTAAAACGCAAAAGATACAGCCAAAACAAGGTTCTGAAACAGACGGGCTTGAAAAGACGGTCGCGTGGACATCAAGAACGCTTAAAACAGACAAAAAACGGAAAAGATATGGCTAAAACAAGGTTCAGGGGCTTTTCTGTGAAGAAACAGAGCTTCCAGGGACCTAACTGCAAGAAACCAGGGGCTAAAACACAATTATGCGTATAAATCGAAGGTCTATAGCGCAAAAAGACAAGATTGGACCTCTGGTGGGAAAAACTAAGAAGTCTAGGGGCTTAAACAGAAGAAACAGGGGCCTGTTTAAAAGGGTTTATATAGGTGGAAGGGCATGGTTGTGATATTAGAAACTTCAGGGGGTTTTTCGCAAAACAACCAGGGAAAGGCTCTGTTGACCGGTACCTGGCCGGTTGACTCTGGGGCCGGACAGATCTAGGCCGTAGATCTAACCATAGACGGTCGGGGAAAAACTTAAAAGCTCGGGGGTCTAAACGTAAAGAAAAGGACCTGAACACAAGGATTTTAACTGGTGGGAGGTTATGGTTGTGAAAACAAGAAACCGAGGGTCTCTTTAGCAAAAAGACCGACGGCAGCTCTGTGTTGACCGTTACGGTCAAAGTTGACTTCCGGGTGGATTCGAGCCCTCCGCCGCGATCAACGCCGGTGGACCTTCCGTCCATGGTGGACCGGTTATACAGGCGAAGGTACGCGATCTCATCCATTCTGGATCGGACGATTGCGGACGACGCACGCGCATGCGGCGGCGCGGCGGCGCAGCGGCCCGGCCGCGGAGCCGCCACGAGTTCACGGTGACCTCAGCAGCGTCCGGCCTCGGTTTGAGCACGGATTGTACCTACCGGGCCGGGAAGCGCGGACTCACCACGGGCTTGAGGAGGGCGCTAGGGTAGCGGACTAGGGCGCCACGGCGGCGACGGCGGCGGAGGGCACATGGCGCGAGCTCGTGCGCAAGAGGGAAAAGAAAACCGCGGCGGGAGGGGTCCTCACCTTGCTGCGGAGTTCCGTGTGAAGAGAACGATGACGATGATGCAGAGACGGCGGAGATCGAGGACGGGCAGCTCCCGGGAAGGAAGCGAGGGCTCGGCGTCAGCGGTCCGGTGGCGATCCCGAGATGTGGAGAGCTCGATGAGCTTTGCACGCGAAGGAGAAGAAGGGAGAGAGGGTTAGGGGTACTCCACCGACGACGAGATGCTTGGCGGTAATCGCCGCGGCGAAGAGCCGGTGGTGGCGCGTGCGCGAGATGGAGGGGGTGCGAGAGCTCGGTTGGGCAAAGGAGGTGAGGCAGAGGCTTTACCTCGCCCTTTATAGGCCGGGGAGAGGGAGAAGGATCGACGGCCGGGGGCAATGGCCTTCAATGGCCATGGGGCGCCGGCGGTTTCAAGAGAAATCAAGGGAGGGGCCTTGATTGGAGGGGAAACGGAAGGAAATTAAGGAGAGAGGCGGCTCCGGTGCTTCGGTGCGCCTTTATGGTGAGGTTTGAAGAAAGGGAAAGGCGGCGAAGCAGGAAACGGCGCAAGGCGCAAGACGCGAGGGAGGAGGACGAAGGTGGGGGACGGAGCTGCCAGGCGGGCCCGGGACGTCAACGGCTGGAGAGAGAGGCGGAGCGGGCCGCGGACAACTGGGCCGAAAGGAAGAGGTGGGCCGGCGAGGGATGGTGGGCCGGCGCGGGGAAGGGAAAAAGAAAAGAGAGGGAGGAGGGCTAGCTGGGCTGGGCTGAGTGGGAAAGGAGAGGGGTTTGGGAAGGGGTTTTGGGTTTTCTTTTTTTTTCAAAACTCTTTTTCTTTTTTTTTCAAAACTCTTTTTCTTTTAAAACCCTTTCAAAACTTAAATTCTTTTGAAACTTTTAACACTACAAACCTTTTTCAAAATTTTCAAATCATTTTAGAAACTTTTAAAACTTCACACCAACACACATAAACCATGCAAACAAAATATGATGCACAAGCACTTATTGCCTCTAAAATTATTCAAAAGTGATATTTAAATATTTTAGAGCCAAATTTAATTGATAAATTATTATTCCTTAGAAAACAAAAACTAAAACACCATGTTGCTTATATTTATTTGGTGATGGAATTTTAGGCCTCCTCGCCGATGCCTCAATGGAGGTGGGTCCTGGAACCGCACGAACTGCGCCGCTCGCGCCTCATGTGTCGAGCGTTGGCGCGACGCTGAGCTTTCCGCCTGTTGCTCGGCCGCTGTCTCAAGGAGGGTTTTGAGCTGCCGGCGGACCCTTCTCTCCTCAGGGGTGGCCGGCTCGGGGCAGCCACGCAGGAGCATGGCCGCGGCCGCGAGGTTCTGCGACACGTGCCTGAAGAGTGGCGCTTCGCCGCCGTCGACGGCGGCGTCCTCGTTGATGCGCCGGTTCACGTCATGCGCATGTGCGCGAGCCGGCAGACCGATCGTGGGGCTGACCGCCGTTCCCCGGCGGTGGTCCCGCTGCTCACCCTCTTGCAAGTGGCGTTGTTCACACTGCGGGTCACACTGAGGGTCGCGTGGCCTCTCCTCCTCTCTGATCGCTTGGTGGAGGTGTGCCAACTCTTCGTCGAGCTACCGCCTAGCCTCGGCGATCTCGTCGAGGCATGCCCGACGCTGAGCGTCCGTGGCGCGGTGGCGAGGTGCTTCTTCGCCATCCGTCGAGCTGCTAGTACTCCAGATGTCGCAGACGTTGCATTCGCGCGTGAAGTCCGGTAGAGGCACCGGTGGCTCCCGCCACGCAACCATGGAGCCTGGGGTGGTGTAGGAAGCGCTCAGCGCATCCACGTAGGCCGTCACCGGGTCGTCTGGGAGGCCTTGCTGCCCGTGGGGGTACATGGCGTTGTACCGCTCCATGAACTCGCCCCAAGTCAGCGGCTCGGACCCGCTGGCTTGGAAGGCGATGTCCGTGAGGTAGTAGGCCGTGAGCCTAAAACGCTCCTGTGTTGGGTTCGGCCCCAACATGGCCATGATCACCTCGCCCGTGAAGCCACGGACGGCGCCCGCCGGCGCCGCCGCCAAGGCGCTGTGCGCGGGTCGGGTGAAGATGTTCCCGACGACGGACTCCGCCGGACCGGTGTTGACGAAGCCGAGGGAGCCGAACAGCATGGTGGCCCCGGGAGTCAGCGGAACTCCGCGGCCCTCCATCCGGACCGCAGGTGAAGTTCGGCGAGACACACGATGTGCCTCTACCTAGCGCGCCAACTGTCGGCGTTCTCTACCGCCGGCAGTAGATTTGTATCGGATCGTGTGTCGGACCCGGATGGTTGGCACAAGAGACACGAGGGTTTATACTAGTTCGGGCCTCCTAAGAGTAATACCCTACGTTCAGTTTCGAGCGATCGTGTTCTTGTGCCAGGGAAGTCTGTAGTAGGGGTTACAAACTAGTCGGGAGAGGGTGTCGGAACCCAAGTCCCTGTGGGTGTAGCTCAAGCTACGTGTGTATAGTGAGTGGGTGTTGAACGAGCAACCAACTACCAACCCCCTAAAACGGTTGCCCTCCTCCCCCTTTTATAGACGCAAGGGTGAAGGGCAAAAAGGGGAATACAAATACGTGCTACAGTGCTACGGTGTTGGGAGGTCTTTTCTCATGTCGATGTCTATCAGGAAGCATTGAAGGGCGCTGAGCTGTAGTGGTGTTGGTGATTGCCACGTGTGCGGATGACACTGTATATTTCGAGTACTTGGCGCCTTCTCCGAGTTCTTCCTTAGATGACTCAGCTCTCTTGAGAGTTGATTAGGCCCGCCACGTTACGGCCTAAGTGTAGGTAGGCGCCGCCCGTAGATGGTCATTGAGTACCTGCTCTGACGGGGTGGCGTGCCGCAGAGGTTGGACGGGATGGTGTGTTGGAGGGCGACAAAGGCTGTTACGGCCTCTGCCGTAACAAGCCGCCCACGCGTCCCGCCAGCTAGGGTGAGTGCATGGCGTGGAGAACCGGAGACTACTCGTGCGAACAAGTAGTCGGAGGCGAGGCGGAAAGTACTCATGCGAGGCGGAAGGTTGTCGTGCGAGGCGGAAGGTTGTCGTTCGAACCGCCTACTAGTCGGAGATGAGGTGTCTTGTCGATGAGGGTCTTGACGGAGATCTGCATCACTCCTTGCCCTGGATCTTAGCCTTGACGCTATCAATGGTGTCAGAAGACTCTGTCCCAAGGGTGATTATCTTGTCGCTTAGGGGGCCCTAATCCAGGTCCTCGTCAATAGCCAACGCGACAGAGCTGATTGCTGCTGCTGCCCGCTCGATTGGGGAGGGAGGGCCTCACCTTGGCTGCACCTGATCGGCGGCGGTGCACTGGCCGCCGCGCGGGCAGATCACTGCGACCCGACGACCCGAGCCACGACGAGATGTAGAAGATGAGCAAAAATGAATTACTCCCTCCATCCCACTATATTAGCATTTGACGGATTCAAATTGAGAAATAGCAATGGTGGGAAATGACGCATGTGCCCCTGAGCATTTATGAGCAAAGAAAGGAAAAAGGTCCATCGGACAGCTACGTGGCGCAATTTCACCCAAGCCTTTTCATCCCTTTCTTCCACGGTCGATGCATCTCATTCTTGTGACAGAACCACCCAAAATAAATCCGTATTATCACCTAAGCCGGTCCGCTTGGCCAATAAGCGATAACAAAGAGTTATTGTGTCGTCTCTGCCAGGTCATGCCCGGTGAATCACTTACAACAGGATCGATAATATACAACAAAGCCCACACGAAGGCGGGACCAGAGTACAAGTTCAAATTTACATAAAAGCCCACAGGGTTACATTATTACAAACCAAGTTTCATTGCATAAAAAGTAAAGTTCAGAGTTTCAACAACGGAAAATAAAACTAAACGGAAGATACACATGGGAGGCCTTCCATAGTATATCACTCATCATCATCGTTCTCCCACTCAAGTTCCCAACCATCTGGAATAGAGCTAGACCAGATGGGGTTACCTAAAATAACAAAATGCACGAGTATACTAATACTCAAAGAAGACTTACCCGACAAAAATAAAGGTACAACTAGACATG